>JAAVTG010000201.1:0-61220 GCA_011947345.1 Phytophthora quininea | reverse complement strand
ATGACGACGGGCACCGATGCAGCAGCCGCTGCCAGCACACACCGGCAGCTGAAGGAGGGCCCACGGTGACACGCCGTAATCCTCCTTCAGACCCAGCCACCACCACTAGTTCCTTGCGCTTGGGTCGTGTGCGTCGTGCTCTACGCAGACTTGCAGGAACGACAGCGGTTGACGAGCCCATGACTGGGCCTGATGAACATCTCAGTGGAACTAAACGCCGGCGCCTCGAACCGCCGGCCTTGTCGAGCATCGACACCGACGTCGACATGGAGTTGAACGCCTCGGCGCCCACGGCAGCTTTCCTGCGCCGAATGCAGGCCTACCAGCCCGGAGATATGGCCGAAGACATGGCTACAGTGGCGACACTACCCGCGATCACGGAACGTCGACGACGACGCTGTCGATGCTGCCGCCTACAGCGGCCCAAGACGTGGCCATGGCTGCAACTAGTGACGAACTGTCGGATGCTGATCCATCGGGGCCAGCACGCTCGCCCTCGACGAACCCGGCCTCCGACGAGCAACAGCCCTGGGCGCTGTACTTTGATGGGGCATGCCGTCGCAAACGACGGGCACTGGGAGCTGCCGCAGGTGCAGGAGCCTCTCTTGACGCTACGGGCGTGAACCAGTGGACCGTCGCCCGCTACCTCAGTAGCACGACGCACACGAACAACACCGCGGAGTATATTGCCCTGATTGACGGCCTCCGCGGCGCCCTCCACCACGGTGCACGCCGCCTAGTCATCCACGGCGACAGCATGTTGATTCTACAGCAAGTCCAAGGCCGCTACAGCTGCAACAACGCGCGACTGCGCAAACTGCGCAACAAGACCCGCGCTCTGCTACGCCAGTTCGACTCCACGGAGCTGAAGCACGTCGACCGACTGCGCAATGAGGTGGCGGACAAGCTCGCCAATCTGGCGCTGGATCATCGGCGCACGAAGACGACCTGCGCGACCCACGACACGAACGGAGCAGACTGCACCCCACGAGACGCGGCGCTGCAAAACGGCCCAGACCAGAGCGTCCAGAGGACCGATACGGCGACATCGTCTGCTCCGCGAGACACTGCCGTTGCAATGGACGTCGACGAGCAGCACCGAGTCGACGAGGAGACGGCGGAGATAGTGCGACGCGACGGTGGACGAACCTTCCCAGTGCTACCGGTGAACGTAGACAGCGTTCCATCTCGTCAACCTCGGTTGCGGCTGCGGACAAACCTCAGCGAGAACAACCTCACGGCTGCCCGAGAGGCCGTAAAACGCGTCGCCGACGACTTCGCGAACCTGCTGTCCGACGCAGAGGATTGGGCATCTGCTGAAGGCTACCTCACCGCGTTCACGCCCGCGATCTACAGCACTCTGTTGCCGTTTGCGCAGCGGCCACGACTCCACCGAGCACCGCCACGACAACAGACCCAGCGGACTGGCGGACGCCAAGGACGAGGACGACCGCCTCGCACGACAGCGACTGCGCGCCTCCATGAGGCGCTTGACGAGCTCGACCACGTCCAGACGGCCCCGCGCCCGTCGCAACCAACGATACGAAAAGCACGTCGCCGGGTAGGCCGCGTGCGAGCCGCCATAAAGCGTACGGCTCTGCGCAAGAAATTCCGGACCCACGAGCGCGCTTGCATGGAGCAGATATTTGCCGAGGCGCAGGCGGACCCCGAGCATGGAGATGGCCCAGCTGCGCCGACGCGATGCCCGATTTCTCGTGAGGACGTCCACGAATATTTCCAAGGTGTCAACACGCCGGCCCGCCATTTTCGGTTCGACGACATTGCTGGTGAGCCCTTTCGACGTCTACTGGAGGAACTTCCCCCGCTACGACAGCTACGGACGCGCTCACGGTGGACATCACCTCGGATGAGGTCGAGGACGCAGTGCACCGCACACAGGCACGCTCCAGCCCAGGTATTGATGGTGTCGGTCATGATATTCTCAAGAGGTTTCTCCCCGAGCTACTCGCGGCGCTGCACGCGGCGTTCTCGACGTGCTGGAAGCACGGCAAGATGCCCGCTGTCTGGAAAGTTGGCACCGTCCAGCTCATCCACAAGAAGGGCGAGGCGACCAAGCCTGGCAACTGGCGCCCGATCTGTCTCCAAGCCTGCATCTACAAGCTCTACTCTGACATCCTCGTACGGCGCCTGATCCGGTGGATTGAAGCGAATGGCCTCCTCACCGACGCAAAAAGGCTTCAGGGCAGTTAATGGTTGTGCCGAGCACAATTTCCTGAGCGCCGCCGTGCTCGACCAGACCAAGAGACGGCCCAAGCAGCTCCACCTCGTGTGGTATGATTTGCAAAATGCCTTTGGGTCGATGCCGCAGGAGCTTATCTGGCAGATCCTGCTCCGCACCGGAGCCAACGCAGCCTACGTCAGCCGCCTCCAGAACATCTACGACGGTGCAGTGTTCACCGTGGCCAACACCGCCGACGGCGCTACAGCCCCGATCGAGCTACGCATGGGAGTATTTCAAGGCTGCCCCATGTCGCCGTACTTGTTCCTCGTGGGCATCATGCCCCTCGTGCGAGCGCTGCAGCAGCTTGCCCCGGAGATTGGAGTGCCTGTCACCCCGGACAAGAAGGTTGCCGTCACCGCGTACGCAGACGACCTGAAGACCTACAGCGCCACAGCGGACGGCATCCGCCGTGCCCACGCTGTCGTGGAAAGGTTCCTCAAATGGTCGACCATGCGCGCGAACGCGTCAAGTGTGCGTCGCTGTCAGTGAAACCGGACGCCCACGGCCACCTACGTGGTGACACAGTGCGCTTGCAGTTAGACGGTGATGACATCCCAACGCTGACGCTGGCGGAAGGCTACACGTACCTCGGCGTGGGCGACGGATTCAACCATGCACGGCACCGTGGCGCCATGGGCCCCGTGCTCGTGGAGATGAAACGCATGCTGGCAGCGGTGTTCCGGTCGCCACTGGCTCCGTGGCAGAAGATTAAAGCCATCAAGACGTACGTGGTGCCCAAGGCCGATTACCTCCTCCGCCACATCCGGCCATATCGCTCCCAGCTTGAGAGCTTCGACTCGGCGCTGGCCAGGGGCCTCCGCCACATGCTGAAGCTCAACAAGTCCAGCACGACGGGGCTGTTCTACACGCCCGTGGACAAGGGCGGACTCGGATTCGTGCCGCTCGTCGACCTCCACGCGGCGCTGCAGCTCAGCCACGCGTGGAAAATGCTGCATTCTGAGGATGCGTTGGTGCAGGACACCGCACGCCAACAGGTATGGCAAGTGATTCAGAAGCGCTACATCCTCGACCCCGATCACTGGAGAGACCGCGAAAGCGAAGCGGTGCAGCTCTTTCTCAACAACGAACTTGAAGCATCCCCGTTCGCACAGAAGAAACGCCGGCCTGGTGACATCGGCTCGATCTGGGTGGACGTTAAGCGGCACCTCCGGCAGCGAGGCCTCAAACTTACGACGGAGTCGCTGCGCACAGAGGGCGGCATGGAGGTGGAGACACCGCTACAACTAAAGGTACCCCACTGCTCGGAGCCGCTGACGCACACGGACGTCACCCGCCAGCTCCGCCAACACCTCAAGCTCGCTGCGCTGGAGCGCTGGAAAGGACTGCGCACACAGAGCGATGTGGTGCGCGCCATTGGCGGGGCCGGCAGCGCGTTCCTCTCGCGTGGAGGTGGGCTCAGCGATGCCGAGTACCGGTTCGCGCTGGCGTCGCGGGTCGACCTCGTGCCGACTCGGTCGGTACTCAGGCGGTGGAACGAGCGTGGGGACTCGACGTGCCGCCACCCGACCTGCACTCGCGCCGAGACGCTGCGGCATGTGCTGCAGCACTGCCCGGGCACAGCCCGTGCCATCGACGGCCGCCACGACAAGGTGCTCGATATGCTCAAGAAGGCGATCGAGTTAGCCGCCACGAAAGCTGGCCGCCAGCTCCAGACGCGCTTCGACGCGCACGTCGACGGCCTACCCGGCCGCTCCCTCCGCCCCGACATCCAGCTCTTCGACGCCGGCACGCGCACAGCGGTCATCTGCGACCTTGCCGTCGCTTTCGAGGCGCAGCAGGACGACGACCCGGCCTCTGGCAGCATGCGCG
Source organism: Phytophthora quininea (assembly GCA_011947345.1). NCBI lineage: Eukaryota > Oomycota > Peronosporomycetes > Peronosporales > Peronosporaceae > Phytophthora > Phytophthora quininea. The sequence continues at coordinate 57,148 of JAAVTG010000201.1, read as the reverse complement.
TCCGCCACGACGAGAAGGTGGCCAAGTACCGACGCGCCAAGGACTATCTGGAGCAGCTGGGATGGCGTGTCCAGACTTCCGCGCTGGTGTACGGCGCGCTCGGCGCTGTTGCATCGAGCAACTACAAGGTGCTGACTGAGCAGCTCCGGCTCACGAAGCGGGACGCCAACCAGCTCAGCCGCAGAATCTCGGTGGCCTGCATCCAGGCCAGCCACCGAATCTGGCGGCTGCACGCTGGTGGAATCAACACGGCGGACACATCGCGAACGGCGCCGACCACGGCGACATCCAGACCGACACCGACACCACCAAGACCGACGGAATCCCAAGCGCCACGACGGACATCTACACGGTGGGGGCCACCACGGTCGACCCCGACGGCGCTGCCTCCAGCTGCAACACGACGACCACGACGCACGACGCGGTGGGGGCCACGCCTCCAGCGCCCAGCCGGGCACCCCAGCTGCCGCGCCACGACCGCGAGGAACTAGTACCCCGGGTCCACCAGACCCCACCGGCACTCTCCACCAAGGACACCGCCGTCTCCAGCCCAATGTAGCCACTTCGTCCACCGTAGCAAAGCACACATTCCTAGCTAGCTAGCAGACATGCACACCCAGGACGACTACTAATTGGCACAAAATACACGCATTCCAAATGAGGGCGTTGACATGAGCCGGAGCAGGCCCCTTGCACTCCGGTGCTGTAAGGGTTCAGGAATGCTCTTATGAGTAATTCCACAGTAGAATTTTTGTCAGCGGGGGTGAGCGCGTGCGCCGCCCCCACCCTCCTCTTCCTAACCAGTACGCCCCTAGCGGTCTGTGCGACTACTGCCTAGCGTACCTACTTCTACTCGTGCGTGTGCTGTGCTGCGCTGCGTGCTGCACCGACTGCACTGCGCCCGCCATGGCCATCTTCTCGCTGTTCGCGCGCGGACGCGCGCAGTCCAGCGGCTCGTGGCCGCCGTCGCCGAGCAGCACGGCCTCCAGCGCCGTCACGGCGCGCGGCGAGGACGACGTCCTCAGCGTCGACAGCGAGTTCCTGCGGGATGACGACGGGCAAGACAGCGACGCGGGCTTCGCCAGCGCAGAAGAGGGCGCCGCCGCAGCCGACGACTGGCTGCCAGCGGCCGAGACGAGCGCCGCTGCCCGAGACCGCTCCTTCGCCGACCAAGCCGCCGTCCGAGACCGCTCCTTCGCCGACCAAGCCGCCGTCCGAGACCACGCCTTCGCCGACCAAGCCGCCGTCCGAGACCACGCCTTCGCCGACCAAGCCACTGCCGCCCAAGCCGACGATGGCCCGGCCGACGAAGACCAAGTCGACGACGACGCCGCTGCCGCCGTGACGGCCGCGCTGCCGACGCCCACTGCTGCGCCCATGCTGGCCGCCAGCGAGACGACCGAGCTCCACGGCTCACGCCCGCTGCCCGCCACGGCCGAAGAGGGCCAAGTCGCCGCTGCTGCCACAGCCGTCGAGCCGACCGCACCACCGATCACTGGCGGACGGACGAGCGAGTCGAACGACTCACGCCCGCCGCCCGACGACCACGACGAGCGTGCTGCCATGGCTGCACCTGCTCTAGCGCGCCGCCTACAGCGGCGCTATCAATCTTCGCCCACAACGCGACGTCGTTTGCGTGCGTGACGTGCGGCCAGACTGCGACGCAGCTTGCCGAGCTGCGAGACCACCGGCGACGGCACCACCGCGGCGCCGCCTTCACGGACCTGTTCCACGCTGGATGCGCCTGTGCCATGCCGTTTGCTCAACGAGCAGCGGCGACGCGGCACAGCCTCCAGTGTGGAACAGCTCGACATGGCCCAGGCGCAGCAGCACCGATGCAGCAGCCGCTGCCAGCACACACACCGGCAGCTGAAGGAGGGCCCACGGTGACACGCCGTAATCCTCCTTCAGACCCAGCCACCACCACTAGTTCCTTGCGCTTGGGTCGTGTGCGTCGTGCTCTACGCAGACTTGCAGGAACGACAGCGGTTGACGAGCCCATGACTGGGCCTGATGAACATCTCAGTGGAAATAAACGCCGGCGCCTCGAACCGCCGGCCTTGTCGAGCATCGACACCGACGTCGACATGGAGTTGAACGCCTCGGCGCCCACGGCAGCTTTCCTGCGCCGAATGCAGGCCTACCAGCCCGGAGATATGGCCGAAGACATGGCTACAGTGGCGACACTACCCGCGATCACGGGAACGTCGACGACGACGCTGTCGATGCTGCCGCCTACAGCGGCCCAAGACGTGGCCATGGCTGCAACTAGTGACGAACTGCCGGATGCTGATCCATCGGGGCCAGCACGCTCGCCCTCGACGAACCCGGCCTCCGACGAGCAACAGCCCTGGGCGCTGTACTTTGATGGGGCATGCCGTCGCAAACGACGGGCACTGGGAGCTGCCGCAGGTGCAGGAGCCTCTCTTTGACGCTACGGGCGTGAACCAGTGGACCGTCGCCCGCTACCTCAGTAGCACGACGCACACGAACAACACCGCGGAGTATATTGCCCTGATTGACGGCCTCCGCGGCGCCCTCCACCACGGTGCACGCCGCCTAGTCATCCACGGCGACAGCATGTTGATTCTACAGCAAGTCCAAGGCCGCTACAGCTGCAACAACGCGCGACTGCGCAAACTGCGCAACAAGACCCGCGCTCTGCTACGCCAGTTCGACTCCACGGAGCTGAAGCACGTCGACCGACTGCGCAATGAGGTGGCGGACAAGCTCGCCAATCTGGCGCTGGATCATCGGCGCACGAAGACGACCTGCGCGACCCACGACACGAACGGAGCAGACTGCACCCCACGAGACGCGGCGCTGCAAAACGGCCCAGACCAGAGCGTCCAGAGGACCGATACGGCGACATCGTCTGCTCCGCGAGACACTGCCGTTGCAATGGACGTCGACGAGCAGCACCGAGTCGACGAGGAGACGGCGGAGATAGTGCGACGCGACGGTGGACGAACCTTCCCAGTGCTACCGGTGAACGTAGACAGCGTTCCATCTCGTCAACCTCGGTTGCGGCTGCGGACAAACCTCAGCGAGAACAACCTCACGGCTGCCCGAGAGGCCGTAAAACGCGTCGCCGACGACTTCGCGAACCTGCTGTCCGACGCAGAGGATTGGGCATCTGCTGAAGGCTACCTCACCGCGTTCACGCCCGCGATCTACAGCACTCTGTTGCCGTTTGCGCAGCGACCACGACTCCACCGAGCACCGCCACGACAACAGACCCAGCGGACTGGCGGACGCCAAGGACGAGGACGACCGCCTCGCACGACAGCGACTGCGCGCCTCCATGAGGCGCTTGACGAGCTCGACCACGTCCAGACGGCCCCGCGCCCGTCGCAACCAACGATACGAAAGCACGTCGCCGGGTAGGCCGCGTGCGAGCCGCCATAAAGCGTACGGCTCTGCGCAAGAAATTCCGGACCCACGAGCGCGCTTGCATGGAGCAGATATTTGCCGAGGCGCAGGCGGACCCCGAGCATGGAGATGGCCCAGCTGCGCCGACGCGATGCCCGATTTCTCGTGAGGACGTCCACGAATATTTCCAAGGTGTCAACACGCCGGCCCGCCATTTTCGGTTCGACGACATTGCTGGTGAGCCCTTTCGACGTCTACTGGAGGAACTTCCCCCGCTACGACAGCTACGGACGCGCTCACGGTGGACATCACCTCGGATGAGGTCGAGGACGCAGTGCACCGCACACAGGCACGCTCCAGCCCAGGTATTGATGGTGTCGGTCATGATATTCTCAAGAGGTTTCTCCCCGAGCTACTCGCGGCGCTGCACGCGGCGTTCTCGACGTGCTGGAAGCACGGCAAGATGCCCGCTGTCTGGAAAGTTGGCACCGTCCAGCTCATCCACAAGAAGGGCGAGGCGACCAAGCCTGGCAACTGGCGCCCGATCTGTCTCCAAGCCTGCATCTACAAGCTCTACTCTGACATCCTCGTACGGCGCCTGATCCGGTGGATTGAAGCGAATGGCCTCCTCACCGACGCGCAAAAAGGCTTCAGGGCAGTTAATGGTTGTGCCGAGCACAATTTCCTGAGCGCCGCCGTGCTCGACCAGACCAAGAGACGGCCCAAGCAGCTCCACCTCGTGTGGTATGATTTGCAAAATGCCTTTGGGTCGATGCCGCAGGAGCTTATCTGGCAGATCCTGCTCCGCACCGGAGCCAACGCAGCCTACGTCAGCCGCCTCCAGAACATCTACGACGGTGCAGTGTTCACCGTGGCCAACACCGCCGACGGCGCTACAGCCCCGATCGAGCTACGCATGGGAGTATTTCAAGGCTGCCCCATGTCGCCGTACTTGTTCCTCGTGGGCATCATGCCCCTCGTGCGAGCGCTGCAGCAGCTTGCCCCGGAGATTGGAGTGCCTGTCACCCCGGACAAGAAGGTTGCCGTCACCGCGTACGCAGACGACCTGAAGACCTACAGCGCCACAGCGGACGGCATCCGCCGTGCCCACGCTGTCGTGGAAAGGTTCCTCAAATGGTCGACCATGCGCGCGAACGCGTCCAAGTGTGCGTCGCTGTCAGTGAAACCGGACGCCCACGGCCACCTACGTGGTGACACAGTGCGCTTGCAGTTAGACGGTGATGACATCCCAACGCTGACGCTGGCGGAAGGCTACACGTACCTCGGCGTGGGCGACGGATTCAACCATGCACGGCACCGTGGCGCCATGGGCCCCGTGCTCGTGGAGATGAAACGCATGCTGGCAGCGGTGTTCCGGTCGCCACTGGCTCCGTGGCAGAAGATTAAAGCCATCAAGACGTACGTGGTGCCCAAGGCCGATTACCTCCTCCGCCACATCCGGCCATATCGCTCCCAGCTTGAGAGCTTCGACTCGGCGCTGGCCAGGGGCCTCCGCCACATGCTGAAGCTCAACAAGTCCAGCACGACGGGGCTGTTCTACACGCCCGTGGACAAGGGCGGACTCGGATTCGTGCCGCTCGTCGACCTCCACGCGGCGCTGCAGCTCAGCCACGCGTGGAAAATGCTGCATTCTGAGGATGCGTTGGTGCAGGACACCGCACGCCAACAGGTATGGCAAGTGATTCAGAAGCGCTACATCCTCGACCCCGATCACTGGAGAGACCGCGAAAGCGAAGCGGTGCAGCTCTTTCTCAACAACGAACTTGAAGCATCCCCGTTCGCACAGAAGAAACGCCGGCCTGGTGACATCGGCTCGATCTGGGTGGACGTTAAGCGGCACCTCCGGCAGCGAGGCCTCAAACTTACGACGGAGTCGCTGCGCACAGAGGGCGGCATGGAGGTGGAGACACCGCTACAACTAAAGGTACCCCACTGCTCGGAGCCGCTGACGCACACGGACGTCACCCGCCAGCTCCGCCAACACCTCAAGCTCGCTGCGCTGGAGCGCTGGAAAGGACTGCGCACACAGAGCGATGTGGTGCGCGCCATTGGCGGGGCCGGCAGCGCGTTCCTCTCGCGTGGAGGTGGGCTCAGCGATGCCGAGTACCGGTTCGCGCTGGCGTCGCGGGTCGACCTCGTGCCGACTCGGTCGGTACTCAGGCGGTGGAACGAGCGTGGGGACTCGACGTGCCGCCACCCGACCTGCACTCGCGCCGAGACGCTGCGGCATGTGCTGCAGCACTGCCCGGGCACAGCCCGTGCCATCGACGGCCGCCACGACAAGGTGCTCGATATGCTCAAGAAGGCGATCGAGTTAGCCGCCACGAAAGCTGGCCGCCAGCTCCAGACGCGCTTCGACGCGCACGTCGACGGCCTACCCGGCCGCTCCCTCCGCCCCGACATCCAGCTCTTCGACGCCGGCACGCGCACAGCGGTCATCTGCGACCTTGCCGTCGCTTTCGAGGCGCAGCAGGACGACGACCCGGCCTCTGGCAGCATGCGCGTCCGCCACGACGAGAAGGTGGCCAAGTACCGACGCGCCAAGGACTATCTGGAGCAGCTGGGATGGCGTGTCCAGACTTCCGCGCTGGTGTACGGCGCGCTCGGCGCTGTTGCATCCAGCAACTACAAGGTGCTGACTGAGCAGCTCCGGCTCACGAAGCGGGACGCCAACCAGCTCAGCCGCAGAATCTCGGTGGCCTGCATCCAGGCCAGCCACCGAATCTGGCGGCTGCACGCTGGTGGAATCAACACGGCGGACACATCGCGAACGGCGCCGACCACGACGACATCCAGACCGACACCGACACCACCAAGACCGACGGAATCCCAAGCGCCACGACGGACATCTACACGGTGGGGGCCACCACGGTCGACCCCGACGGCGCTGCCTCCAGCTGCAACACGACGACCACGACGCACGACGCGGTGGGGGCCACGCCTCCAGCGCCCAGCCGGGCACCCCAGCTGCCGCGCCACGACCGCGAGGAACTAGTACCCCGGGTCCACCAGACCCCACCGGCACTCTCCACCAAGGACACCGCCGTCTCCAGCCCAATGTAGCCACTTCGTCCACCGTAGCAAAGTACACATTCCTAGCTAGCTAGCAGACATGCACACCCAGGACGACTACTAATTGGCACAAAATACACGCATTCCAAATGAGGGCGTTGACATGAGCCGGAGCAGGCCCCTTGCACTCCGGTGCTGTAAGGGTTCAGGAATGCTCTTATGAGTAATTCCACAGTAGAATTTTTGTCAGCGGGGGTGAGCGTGCGCCGCCCCCACCCTCCTCTTCCTAACCAGTACGCCCCTAGCGGTCTGTGCGACTACTGCCTAGCGTACCTACTTCTACTCGTGCGTGTGCTGTGCTGCGCTGCGTGCTGCACCGACTGCACTGCGCCCGCCATGGCCATCTTCTCGCTGTTCGCGCGCGGACGCGCGCAGTCCAGCGGCTCGTGGCCGCCGTCGCCGAGCAGCACGGCCTCCAGCGCCGTCACGGCGCGCGGCGAGGACGACGTCCTCAGCGTCGACAGCGAGTTCCTGCGGGATGACGACGGGCAAGACAGCGACGCGGGCTTCGCCAGCGCAGAAGAGGGCGCCGCCGCAGCCGATGACTGGCTGCCAGCGGCCGAGACGAGCGCCGCTGCCCGAGACCGCTCCTTCGCCGACCAAGCCGCCGTCGAGACCGCTCCTTCGCCGACCAAGCCGCCGTCCGAGACCACGCCTTCGCCGACCAAGCCGCCGTCCGAGACCACGCCTTCGCCGACCAAGCCACTGCCGCCCAAGCCGACGATGGCCCGGCCGACGAAGACCAAGTCGACGACGACGCCGCTGCCGCCGTGACGGCCGCGCTGCCGACGCCCACTGCTGCGCCCATGCTGGCCGCCAGCGAGACGACCGAGCTCCACGGCTCACGCCCGCTGCCCGCCACGGCCGAAGAGGGCCAAGTCGCCGCTGCTGCCACAGCCGTCGAGCCGACCGCACCACCGATCACTGGCGGACGGACGAGCGAGTCGAACGACTCACGCCCGCCGCCCGACGACCACGACGAGCGTGCTGCCATGGCTGCACCTGCTCTAGCGCGCCGCCTACAGCGGCGCTATCAATCTTCGCCCACAACGCGACGTCGTTTGCGTGCGTGACGTGCGGCCAGACTGCGACGCAGCTTGCCGAGCTGCGAGACCACCGGCGACGGCACCACCGCGGCGCCGCCTTCACGGACCTGTTCCACGCTGGATGCGCCTGTGCCATGCCGTTCGCTCAACGAGCAGCGGCGACGCGGCACAGCCTCCAGTGTGGAACAGCTCAACATGGCCCAGGCGCAGCAGCACCGATGCAGCAGCCGCTGCCAGCACACACACCGGCAGCTGAAGGAGGGCCCACGGTGACACGCCGTAATCCTCCTTCAGACCCAGCCACCACCACTAGTTCCTTGCGCTTGGGTCGTGTGCGTCGTGCTCTACGCAGACTTGCAGGAACGACAGCGGTTGACGAGCCCATGACTGGGCCTGATGAACATCTCAGTGGAAATAAACGCCGGCGCCTCGAACCGCCGGCCTTGTCGAGCATCGACACCGACGTCGACATGGAGTTGAACGCCTCGGCGCCCACGGCAGCTTTCCTGCGCCGAATGCAGGCCTACCAGCCGGGGCCCGCAGTCGAGGATATGGATACACTTTCTGAGCCAGCACCAGCGACCTCGATATCGACGACCCCGCTGCCCGCGACGACCCCACCGACCGGCTCGCCGCCTGCTACCCTCTGGCGCGCAGATCGCAGCTCCCCGACCCGCCGAATCGAGCACCACGGATGTGGCCGTACCGGCGTCAACGGACGGGACTTGGATACTGCACTTCGACGGAGCTTGCCGCCGCCGCTCAGCAACAGCCGGCGCAGCTGCCGGCGCTGGAGCCGCGTTATTTGACCCCGACCAACGCTGCCACTGGACGATAGCGCGCTACCTTAGTAGCAAGATTCACACCAACAATACGGCTGAATACAACGCCCTCATTGAGGGCCTCAACGGCGCACTGCAGCATGATGCCCGACGGCTTGTGGTGAAAGGTGATAGCGCTCTGGTTCTGGAGCAAGTACGCGGCAGATACGCGTGTAATAACTCGCGGCTGCGCAAGCTGCGCAACAAGGTGCGGCAGCTCCTCCGCCAGCTCGACTCCTACGAGCTCCAGCATGTCGACCGCCTGCAGAACAAGCAAGCGGACGGACTTGCGAACCGCGCCCTGGACGGGCGACGTACTCGCCTGGAATGCGCCGACCACGGCATTAATGGGGGCGATTGCAGTGGAAGCAACCGACTGCTCCAGGAGACGACAACAGCTCCTCGACACCAGCAAACAGCGACAGAGACCGAGCAGCGCGCACGTCCACGAGACGTCGAGATGGAAGACGCAGAAGCAGCCGAGGCGACTGCGGCAGTCGTGCGCCGAGACGGAGGCCAGACGTTCCCAGTGTTACCGGTCTCAGCGGACAGCGTGCCTGCCCGTCAACCCCGACTGCAGCTCCGCGGCAACTTGAAGGAGAGCGACTGGGAAGCGGCACACGCAGCAATGAAGCGAGTCGGCCTCGACTTTGCGGACAAGCTTTCCGACGTGGAGGACTGGGAGACCGCCGAAGGCTATCTCGCCGCGCTCGCGCCGGCGATCTACTCGTCGCTACTGCCCTTCGCACAGCGACTACGACAGCCGGCACACGCCCGCCCACGCCCACCGGACGCTGCACGCACTCGAGGACCACGACGGCCACCCCGGACGCCGCGCAACGAGCGCCTGAATGAGGCACTCGACCACCTCGAGACTCTGCAACGTGGTCGACCCTCCGCGCAGCCAGCGATCAGGAAAGCGCGACGGCGAGCAGGACGCATCCGCTCAGCGATGAAGCGCGTTGGTCTGCGCAAGAAGTTCCGCACGCACGAGAAGGCGTGCATGCAGCAGGTCTTCGCCGAAGCCACGGCAGACCCCGAAGGCGCAACGAACCCGACAGCTCCGACGCGCTGCCCACTTCCGCGGTCCGAGGTGCATGAATATTTCCAGGGCGTGAACACGCCTGCACGCCAGTTCAACTTCGACGACGAGGCCGGCGAGCCCTTCCGTCAACTACTGGCCGCGATGCCACCAGCGACGGCGGAGACAGAGGCGCTCACGGACGACATCACGACGGATGAAGTGGAGGACGCGGTGCATCGTGCTCAAGGCCGCTCTAGCCCGGGCATCGACGGCGTTGGCCACGACATCTTCAAGAAGTTCCTGCCGGAGCTGCTACCGGCGCTGCACGCCGCCTTCAGCGTGTGTTGGAAACACGGCAAGGTGCCCGCCGTGTGGAAGGTGGGCACCGTGCAGCTCATCTACAAGAAGGGCGATGCGACGAAGCCAAACAACTGGCGCCCGATATGCTTACAGGCATGCGTCTACAAGCTGTACTCCGATATGCTCGCGCGCCGCCTGACCAAGTGGCTCGAGGCGAACGAGCGCCTCACAGACGCGCAAAAGGGATTCCGGGCTGTTAATGGTTGTGCCGAGCACAACTTCCTCAGCACCGCCGTGCTGGACCAGACCAAGCGGCGGCCGCGGCCACTACACCTGGTCTGGTACGACCTCAAAATGCGTTCGGCTCCGTGCCGCCGGCCTTGATTTGGCGCGTGCTGCTGGCGACGGGTGCCAACGCCACGTTCGTGAGCCGGCTGAAGGACATCTACGACGGCGCTGTCTTCACCGTGGCGAACACTGCAGACGGCGCGACGGACCCGATTGAGTTGCGGACCGGGGTTTCCAAGGCTGCCCCTCTCTCCTTACCTGTTCCTGGTGGGCATCATGCCGCTGGTTCGCGCGCTGAACGCGCTCGCGCCGGAGATCGGTGTCCCCGTGGCCGCCGACCGCAAGGTATCGGTGTCGGCATACGCCGACGACCTGAAGACGTACAGCACGTCGGCGGCGGGCATACAGCGGGCCCACGCGGTGGTGACGAAATTTCTGCGCTGGACGACGATGCGCGCAAATGCGTCGAAATGTGCTTCTCTGTCGGTCAAGACCGACGCACACGGCCACCTACGCGCAGACACCGTCAAGCTGGAGCTGGACGACGAAGTCATTCCGTCGCTGGAGATGCACGAGGGGTACACGTACCTCGGCGTGGGAGACGGCTTCAACCATGCACAGCACCGTGGCTCCATGGGACCCGTACTGCAGGAGATGAAGCGCATGATGGCCGCCATCTTCCGGTCGCCGCTCGCACCATGGCAGAAGATCAAGGCTTTGAAGACCTACGTCTTCCCGAAGGCCGACTACCTGCTGCGCCACGTTCGTGCGTACAAGACGCAACTCGCCAGCGTTGACTCTGCGCTAGCGCGCGGGCTGCGGCACATGCTCCGACTCAACAAGTCGAGCACGACGGCGCTCTTTCACGCGCCAGTGGAAAAGGGCGGACTAGGCTTCGTCTCGCTCGTCGACTTGCAAATGGTGCTACAGGTCAGCCACGCGTGGCACATGCTGCATTCGCCGGATGCGCTCGTCCGTGCAGTCGCCCACGAACAAGTGTGGCAGGTGATCCAGCAACGTTTCATCCTGGACCCTGACCACTGGCGCGACCGGGTGCCGGTGGCGATCCAGCTCTTTCTCAACGGCGAGCTCAGCTCGTCTCCGTTCGCTCAGCAGAAACGCAGGTCGGGGGACATTGGATCTCTTTGGGTTGATGTGAAGAACCACCTTGCGGCCCGTGACCTCAAGCTCACGACGGAAACGGTGCTTACAGAAGGAGGAACGGAGGTGGAGATGATGCTACAGCTCAAGGTGCCGCACCGCGCGCAGCCGCTCACGCACAAGGACGTCACTCGCCAGCTCCGCCAACACCTCAAGCTCGCTGCGCTGGAGCGCTGGAAAGGACTGCGCACACAGAGCGATGTGGTGCGCGCCATTGGCGGGGCCGGCAGCGCGTTCCTCTCGCGTGGAGGTGGGCTCAGCGATGCCGAGTACCGGTTCGCGCTGGCGTCGCGGGTCGACCTCGTGCCGACTCGGTCGGTACTCAGGCGGTGGAACGAGCGTGGGGACTCGACGTGCCGCCACCCGACCTGCACTCGCGCCGAGACGCTGCGGCATGTGCTGCAGCACTGCCCGGGCACAGCCCGTGCCATCGACGGCCGCCGACAAGGTGCTCGATATGCTCAAGAAGGCGATCGAGTTAGCCGCCACGAAAGCTGGCCGCCAGCTCCAGACGCGCTTCGACGCGCACGTCGACGGCCTACCCGGCCGCTCCCTCCGCCCCGACATCCAGCTCTTCGACGCCGGCACGCGCACAGCGGTCATCTGCGACCTTGCCGTCGCTTTCGAGGCGCAGCAGGACGACGACCCGGCCTCTGGCAGCATGCGCGTCCGCCACGACGAGAAGGTGGCCAAGTACCGACGCGCCAAGGACTATCTGGAGCAGCTGGGATGGCGTGTCCAGACTTCCGCGCTGGTGTACGGCGCGCTCGGCGCTGTTGCATCCAGCAACTACAAGGTGCTGACTGAGCAGCTCCGGCTCACGAAGCGGGACGCCAACCAGCTCAGCCGCAGAATCTCGGTGGCCTGCATCCAGGCCAGCCACCGAATCTGGCGGCTGCACGCTGGTGGAATCAACACGGCGGACACATCGCGAACGGCGCCGACCACGACGACATCCAGACCGACACCGACACCACCAAGACCGACGGAATCCCAAGCGCCACGACGGACATCTACACGGTGGGGGCCACCACGGTCGACCCCGACGGCGCTGCCTCCAGCTGCAACACGACGACCACGACGCACGACGCGGTGGGGGCCACGCCTCCAGCGCCCAGCCGGGCACCCCAGCTGCCGCGCCACGACCGCGAGGAACTAGTACCCCGGGTCCACCAGACCCCACCGGCACTCTCCACCAAGGACACCGCCGTCTCCAGCCCAATGTAGCCACTTCGTCCACCGTAGCAAAGTACACATTCCTAGCTAGCTAGCAGACATGCACACCCAGGACGACTACTAATTGGCACAAAATACACGCATTCCAAATGAGGGCGTTGACATGAGCCGGAGCAGGCCCCTTGCACTCCGGTGCTGTAAGGGTTCAGGAATGCTCTTATGAGTAATTCCACAGTAGAATTTTTGTCAGCGGGGGTGAGCGCGTGCGCCGCCCCACCCTCCTCTTCCTAACCAGTACGCCCCTAGCGGTCTGTGCGACTACTGCCTAGCGTACCTACTTCTACTCGTGCGTGTGCTGTGCTGCGCTGCGTGCTGCACCGACTGCACTGCGCCCGCCATGGCCATCTTCTCGCTGTTCGCGCGCGGACGCGCGCAGTCCAGCGGCTCGTGGCCGCCGTCGCCGAGCAGCACGGCCTCCAGCGCCGTCACGGCGCGCGGCGAGGACGACGTCCTCAGCGTCGACAGCGAGTTCCTGCGGGATGACGACGGGCAAGACAGCGACGCGGGCTTCGCCAGCGCAGAAGAGGGCGCCGCCGCAGCCGATGACTGGCTGCCAGCGGCCGAGACGAGCGCCGCTGCCCGAGACCGCTGCCCCGAGACCGCTCCTTCGCCGACCAAGCCGCCGTCCGAGACCACGCCTTCGCCGACCAAGCCACTGCCGCCCAAGCCGACGATGGCCCGGCCGACGAAGACCAAGTCGACGACGACGCCGCTGCCGCCGTGACGGCCGCGCTGCCGACGCCCACTGCTGCGCCCATGCTGGCCGCCAGCGAGACGACCGAGCTCCACGGCTCACGCCCGCTGCCCGCCACGGCCGAAGAGGGCCAAGTCGCCGCTGCTGCCACAGCCGTCGAGCCGACCGCACCACCGATCACTGGCGGACGGACGAGCGAGTCGAACGACTCACGCCCGCCGCCCGACGACCACGACGAGCGTGCTGCCATGGCTGCACCTGCTCCTAGCGCGCCGCCTACAGCGGCGCTATCAATCTTCGCCCACAACGCGACGTCGTTTGCGTGCGTGACGTGCGGCCAGACTGCGACGCAGCTTGCCGAGCTGCGAGACCACCGGCGACGGCACCACCGCGGCGCCGCCTTCACGGACCTGTTCCACGCTGGATGCGCCTGTGCCATGCCGTTTGCTCAACGAGCAGCGGCGACGCGGCACAGCCTCCAGTGTGGAACAGCTCGACATGGCCCAGGCGCAGCAGCACCGATGCAGCAGCCGCTGCCAGCACACACCGGCAGCTGAAGGAGGGCCCACGGTGACACGCCGTAATCCTCCTTCAGACCCAGCCACCACCACTAGTTCCTTGCGCTTGGGTCGTGTGCGTCGTGCTCTACGCAGACTTGCAGGAACGACAGCGGTTGACGAGCCCATGACTGGGCCTGATGAACATCTCAGTGGAAATAAACGCCGGCGCCTCGAACCGCCGGCCTTGTCAAGCATCGACACCGACGTCGACATGGAGTTGAACGCCTCGGCGCCCACGGCAGCTTTCCTGCGCCGAATGCAGGCCTACCAGCCGGGGCCCGCAGTCGAGGATATGGATACACTTTCTGAGCCAGCACCAGCGACCTCGATATCGACGACCCCGCTGCCCGCGACGACCCCACCGACCGGCTCGCCGCCTGCTACCCCTCTGGCGCGCAGATCGCAGCTCCCCGACCCGCCGAATCGAGCACCACGGATGTGGCCGTACCGGCGTCAACGGACGGGACTTGGATACTGCACTTCGACGGAGCTTGCCGCCGCCGCTCAGCAACAGCCGGCGCAGCTGCCGGCGCTGGAGCCGCGTTATTTGACCCCGACCAACGCTGCCACTGGACGATAGCGCGCTACCTTAGTAGCAAGATTCACACCAACAATACGGCTGAATACAACGCCCTCATTGAGGGCCTCAACGGCGCACTGCAGCATGATGCCCGACGGCTTGTGGTGAAAGGTGATAGCGCTCTGGTTCTGGAGCAAGTACGCGGCAGATACGCGTGTAATAACTCGCGGCTGCGCAAGCTGCGCAACAAGGTGCGGCAGCTCCTCCGCCAGCTCGACTCCTACGAGCTCCAGCATGTCGACCGCCTGCAGAACAAGCAAGCGGACGGACTTGCGAACCGCGCCCTGGACGGGCGACGTACTCGCCTGGAATGCGCCGACCACGGCATTAATGGGGGCGATTGCAGTGGAAGCAACCGACTGCTCCAGGAGACGACAACAGCTCCTCGACACCAGCAAACAGCGACAGAGACCGAGCAGCGCGCACGTCCACGAGACGTCGAGATGGAAGACGCAGAAGCAGCCGAGGCGACTGCGGCAGTCGTGCGCCGAGACGGAGGCCAGACGTTCCCAGTGTTACCGGTCTCAGCGGACAGCGTGCCTGCCCGTCAACCCCGACTGCAGCTCCGCGGCAACTTGAAGGAGAGCGACTGGGAAGCGGCACACGCAGCAATGAAGCGAGTCGGCCTCGACTTTGCGGACAAGCTTTCCGACGTGGAGGACTGGGAGACCGCCGAAGGCTATCTCGCCGCGCTCGCGCCGGCGATCTACTCGTCGCTACTGCCCTTCGCACAGCGACTACGACAGCCGGCACACGCCCGCCCACGCCCACCGGACGCTGCACGCACTCGAGGACCACGACGGCCACCCCGGACGCCGCGCAACGAGCGCCTGAATGAGGCACTCGACCACCTCGAGACTCTGCAACGTGGTCGACCCTCCGCGCAGCCAGCGATCAGGAAAGCGCGACGGCGAGCAGGACGCATCCGCTCAGCGATGAAGCGCGTTGGTCTGCGCAAGAAGTTCCGCACGCACGAGAAGGCGTGCATGCAGCAGGTCTTCGCCGAAGCCACGGCAGACCCCGAAGGCGCAACGAACCCGACAGCTCCGACGCGCTGCCCACTTCCGCGGTCCGAGGTGCATGAATATTTCCAGGGCGTGAACACGCCTGCACGCCAGTTCAACTTCGACGACGAGGCCGGCGAGCCCTTCCGTCAACTACTGGCCGCGATGCCACCAGCGACGGCGGAGACAGAGGCGCTCACGGACGACATCACGACGGATGAAGTGGAGGACGCGGTGCATCGTGCTCAAGGCCGCTCTAGCCCGGGCATCGACGGCGTTGGCCACGACATCTTCAAGAAGTTCCTGCCGGAGCTGCTACCGGCGCTGCACGCCGCCTTCAGCGTGTGTTGGAAACACGGCAAGGTGCCCGCCGTGTGGAAGGTGGGCACCGTGCAGCTCATCTACAAGAAGGGCGACGCGACGAAGCCAAACAACTGGCGCCCGATATGCTTACAGGCATGCGTCTACAAGCTGTACTCCGATATGCTCGCGCGCCGCCTGACCAAGTGGCTCGAGGCGAACGAGCGCCTCACAGACGCGCAAAAGGGATTCCGGGCTGTTAATGGTTGTGCCGAGCACAACTTCCTCAGCACCGCCGTGCTGGACCAGACCAAGCGGCGGCCGCGGCCACTACACCTGGTCTGGTACGACCTCAAAATGCGTTCGGCTCCGTGCCGCCGGCCTTGATTTGGCGCGTGCTGCTGGCGACGGGTGCCAACGCCACGTTCGTGAGCCGGCTGAAGGACATCTACGACGGCGCTGTCTTCACCGTGGCGAACACTGCAGACGGCGCGACGGACCCGATTGAGTTGCGGACCGGGGTTTTCCAAGGCTGCCCTCTCTCCTTACCTGTTCCTGGTGGGCATCATGCCGCTGGTTCGCGCGCTGAACGCGCTCGCGCCGGAGATCGGTGTCCCCGTGGCCGCCGACCGCAAGGTATCGGTGTCGGCATACGCCGACGACCTGAAGACGTACAGCACGTCGGCGGCGGGCATACAGCGGGCCCACGCGGTGGTGACGAAATTTCTGCGCTGGACGACGATGCGCGCAAATGCGTCGAAATGTGCTTCTCTGTCGGTCAAGACCGACGCACACGGCCACCTACGCGCAGACACCGTCAAGCTGGAGCTGGACGACGAAGTCATCCGTCGCTGGAGATGCACGAGGGGTACACGTACCTCGGCGTGGGAGACGGCTTCAACCATGCACAGCACCGTGGCTCCATGGGACCCGTACTGCAGGAGATGAAGCGCATGATGGCCGCCATCTTCCGGTCGCCGCTCGCACCATGGCAGAAGATCAAGGCTTTGAAGACCTACGTCTTCCCGAAGGCCGACTACCTGCTGCGCCACGTTCGTGCGTACAAGACGCAACTCGCCAGCGTTGACTCTGCGCTAGCGCGCGGGCTGCGGCACATGCTCCGACTCAACAAGTCGAGCACGACGGCGCTCTTTCACGCGCCAGTGGAAAAGGGCGGACTAGGCTTCGTCTCGCTCGTCGACTTGCAAATGGTGCTACAGGTCAGCCACGCGTGGCACATGCTGCATTCGCCGGATGCGCTCGTCCGTGCAGTCGCCCACGAACAAGTGTGGCAGGTGATCCAGCAACGTTTCATCCTGGACCCTGACCACTGGCGCGACCGGGTGCCGGTGGCGATCCAGCTCTTTCTCAACGGCGAGCTCAGCTCGTCTCCGTTCGCTCAGCAGAAACGCAGGTCGGGGGACATTGATCTCTTTGGGTTGATGTGAAGAACCACCTTGCGGCCCGTGACCTCAAGCTCACGACGGAAACGGTGCTTACAGAAGGAGGAACGGAGGTGGAGATGATGCTACAGCTCAAGGTGCCGCACCGCGCGCAGCCGCTCACGCACAAGGACGTCACTCGCCAGCTCCGCCAACACCTCAAGCTCGCTGCGCTGGAGCGCTGGAAAGGACTGCGCACACAGAGCGATGTGGTGCGCGCCATTGGCGGGGCCGGCAGCGCGTTCCTCTCGCGTGGAGGTGGGCTCAGCGATGCCGAGTACCGGTTCGCGCTGGCGTCGCGGGTCGACCTCGTGCCGACTCGGTCGGTACTCAGGCGGTGGAACGAGCGTGGGGACTCGACGTGCCGCCACCCGACCTGCACTCGCGCCGAGACGCTGCGGCATGTGCTGCAGCACTGCCCGGGCACAGCCCGTGCCATCGACGGCCGCCACGACAAGGTGCTCGATATGCTCAAGAAGGCGATCGAGTTAGCCGCCACGAAAGCTGGCCGCCAGCTCCAGACGCGCTTCGACGCGCACGTCGACGGCCTACCCGGCCGCTCCCTCCGCCCCGACATCCAGCTCTTCGACGCCGGCACGCGCACAGCGGTCATCTGCGACCTTGCCGTCGCTTTCGAGGCGCAGCAGGACGACGACCCGGCCTCTGGCAGCATGCGCGTCCGCCACGACGAGAAGGTGGCCAAGTACCGACGCGCCAAGGACTATCTGGAGCAGCTGGGATGGCGTGTCCAGACTTCCGCGCTGGTGTACGGCGCGCTCGGCGCTGTTGCATCCAGCAACTACAAGGTGCTGACTGAGCAGCTCCGGCTCACGAAGCGGGACGCCAACCAGCTCAGCCGCAGAATCTCGGTGGCCTGCATCCAGGCCAGCCACCGAATCTGGCGGCTGCACGCTGGTGGAATCAACACGGCGGACACATCGCGAACGGCGCCGACCACGACGACATCCAGACCGACACCGACATCACCAAGACCGACGGAATCCCAAGCGCCACGACGGACATCTACACGGTGGGGGCCACCACGGTCGACCCCGACGGCGCTGCCTCCAGCTGCAACACGACGACCACGACGCACGACGCGGTGGGGGCCACGCCTCCAGCGCCCAGCCGGGCACCCCAGCTGCCGCGCCACGACCGCGAGGAACTAGTACCCCGGGTCCACCAGACCCCACCGGCACTCTCCACCAAGGACACCGCCGTCTCCAGCCCAATGTAGCCACTTCGTCCACCGTAGCAAAGTACACATTCCTAGCTAGCTAGCAGACATGCACACCCAGGACGACTACTAATTGGCACAAAATACACGCATTCCAAATGAGGGCGTTGACATGAGCCGGAGCAGGCCCCTTGCACTCCGGTGCTGTAAGGGTTCAGGAATGCTCTTATGAGTAATTCCACAGTAGAATTTTTGTCAGCGGGGGTGAGCGCGTGCGCCGCCCCCACCCTCCTCTTCCTAACCAGTACGCCCCTAGCGGTCTGTGCGACTACTGCCTAGCGTACCTACTTCTACTCGTGCGTGTGCTGTGCTGCGCTGCGTGCTGCACCGACTGCACTGCGCCCGCCATGGCCATCTTCTCGCTGTTCGCGCGCGGACGCGCGCAGTCCAGCGGCTCGTGGCCGCCGTCGCCGAGCAGCACGGCCTCCAGCGCCGTCACGGCGCGCGGCGAGGACGACGTCCTCAGCGTCGACAGCGAGTTCCTGCGGGATGACGACGGGCAAGACAGCGACGCGGGCTTCGCCAGCGCAGAAGAGGGCGCCGCCGCAGCCGATGACTGGCTGCCAGCGGCCGAGACGAGCGCCGCTGCCCGAGACCGCTCCTTCGCCGACCAAGCCGCCGTCCGAGACCACGCCTTCGCCGACCAAGCCACTGCCGCCCAAGCCGACGATGGCCCGGCCGACGAAGACCAAGTCGACGACGACGCCGCTGCCGCCGTGACGGCCGCGCTGCCGACGCCCACTGCTGCGCCCATGCTGGCCGCCAGCGAGACGACCGAGCTCCACGGCTCACGCCCGCTGCCCGCCACGGCCGAAGAGGGCCAAGTCGCCGCTGCTGCCACAGCCGTCGAGCCGACCGCACCACCGATCACTGGCGGACGGACGAGCGAGTCGAACGACTCACGCCCGCCGCCCGACGACCACGACGAGCGTGCTGCCATGGCTGCACCTGCTCCTAGCGCGCCGCCTACAGCGGCGCTATCAATCTTCGCCCACAACGCGACGTCGTTTGCGTGCGTGACGTGCGGCCAGACTGCGACGCAGCTTGCCGAGCTGCGAGACCACCGGCGACGGCACCACCGCGGCGCCGCCTTCACGGACCTGTTCCACGCTGGATGCGCCTGTGCCATGCCGTTTGCTCAACGAGCAGCGGCGACGCGGCACAGCCTCCAGTGTGGAACAGCTCGACATGGCCCAGGCGCAGCAGCACCGATGCAGCAGCCGCTGCCAGCACACACACCGGCAGCTGAAGGAGGGCCCACGGTGACACGCCGTAATCCTCCTTCAGACCCAGCCACCACCACTAGTTCCTTGCGCTTGGGTCGTGTGCGTCGTGCTCTACGCAGACTTGCAGGAACGACAGCGGTTGACGAGCCCATGACTGGGCCTGATGAACATCTCAGTGGAAATAAACGCCGGCGCCTCGAACCGCCGGCCTTGTCAAGCATCGACACCGACGTCGACATGGAGTTGAACGCCTCGGCGCCCACGGCAGCTTTCCTGCGCCGAATGCAGGCCTACCAGCCGGGGCCCGCAGTCGAGGATATGGATACACTTTCTGAGCCAGCACCAGCGACCTCGATATCGACGACCCCGCTGCCCGCGACGACCCCACCGACCGGCTCGCCGCCTGCTACCCTCTGGCGCGCAGATCGCAGCTCCCCGACCCGCCGAATCGAGCACCACGGATGTGGCCGTACCGGCGTCAACGGACGGGACTTGGATACTGCACTTCGACGGAGCTTGCCGCCGCCGCTCAGCAACAGCCGGCGCAGCTGCCGGCGCTGGAGCCGCGTTATTTGACCCCGACCAACGCTGCCACTGGACGATAGCGCGCTACCTTAGTAGCAAGATTCACACCAACAATACGGCTGAATACAACGCCCTCATTGAGGGCCTCAACGGCGCACTGCAGCATGATGCCCGACGGCTTGTGGTGAAAGGTGATAGCGCTCTGGTTCTGGAGCAAGTACGCGGCAGATACGCGTGTAATAACTCGCGGCTGCGCAAGCTGCGCAACAAGGTGCGGCAGCTCCTCCGCCAGCTCGACTCCTACGAGCTCCAGCATGTCGACCGCCTGCAGAACAAGCAAGCGGACGGACTTGCGAACCGCGCCCTGGACGGGCGACGTACTCGCCTGGAATGCGCCGACCACGGCATTAATGGGGGCGATTGCAGTGGAAGCAACCGACTGCTCCAGGAGACGACAACAGCTCCTCGACACCAGCAAACAGCGACAGAGACCGAGCAGCGCGCACGTCCACGAGACGTCGAGATGGAAGACGCAGAAGCAGCCGAGGCGACTGCGGCAGTCGTGCGCCGAGACGGAGGCCAGACGTTCCCAGTGTTACCGGTCTCAGCGGACAGCGTGCCTGCCCGTCAACCCCGACTGCAGCTCCGCGGCAACTTGAAGGAGAGCGACTGGGAAGCGGCACACGCAGCAATGAAGCGAGTCGGCCTCGACTTTGCGGACAAGCTTTCCGACGTGGAGGACTGGGAGACCGCCGAAGGCTATCTCGCCGCGCTCGCGCCGGCGATCTACTCGTCGCTACTGCCCTTCGCACAGCGACTACGACAGCCGGCACACGCCCGCCCACGCCCACCGGACGCTGCACGCACTCGAGGACCACGACGGCCACCCCGGACGCCGCGCAACGAGCGCCTGAATGAGGCACTCGACCACCTCGAGACTCTGCAACGTGGTCGACCCTCCGCGCAGCCAGCGATCAGGAAAGCGCGACGGCGAGCAGGACGCATCCGCTCAGCGATGAAGCGCGTTGGTCTGCGCAAGAAGTTCCGCACGCACGAGAAGGCGTGCATGCAGCAGGTCTTCGCCGAAGCCACGGCAGACCCCGAAGGCGCAACGAACCCGACAGCTCCGACGCGCTGCCCACTTCCGCGGTCCGAGGTGCATGAATATTTCCAGGGCGTGAACACGCCTGCACGCCAGTTCAACTTCGACGACGAGGCCGGCGAGCCCTTCCGTCAACTACTGGCCGCGATGCCACCAGCGACGGCGGAGACAGAGGCGCTCACGGACGACATCACGACGGATGAAGTGGAGGACGCGGTGCATCGTGCTCAAGGCCGCTCTAGCCCGGGCATCGACGGCGTTGGCCACGACATCTTCAAGAAGTTCCTGCCGGAGCTGCTACCGGCGCTGCACGCCGCCTTCAGCGTGTGTTGGAAACACGGCAAGGTGCCCGCCGTGTGGAAGGTGGGCACCGTGCAGCTCATCTACAAGAAGGGCGACGCGACGAAGCCAAACAACTGGCGCCCGATATGCTTACAGGCATGCGTCTACAAGCTGTACTCCGATATGCTCGCGCGCCGCCTGACCAAGTGGCTCGAGGCGAACGAGCGCCTCACAGACGCGCAAAGGGATTCCGGGCTGTTAATGGTTGTGCCGAGCACAACTTCCTCAGCACCGCCGTGCTGGACCAGACCAAGCGGCGGCCGCGGCCACTACACCTGGTCTGGTACGACCTCAAAATGCGTTCGGCTCCGTGCCGCCGGCCTTGATTTGGCGCGTGCTGCTGGCGACGGGTGCCAACGCCACGTTCGTGAGCCGGCTGAAGGACATCTACGACGGCGCTGTCTTCACCGTGGCGAACACTGCAGACGGCGCGACGGACCCGATTGAGTTGCGGACCGGGGTTTTCCAAGGCTGCCCTCTCTCCTTACCTGTTCCTGGTGGGCATCATGCCGCTGGTTCGCGCGCTGAACGCGCTCGCGCCGGAGATCGGTGTCCCCGTGGCCGCCGACCGCAAGGTATCGGTGTCGGCATACGCCGACGACCTGAAGACGTACAGCACGTCGGCGGCGGGCATACAGCGGGCCCACGCGGTGGTGACGAAATTTCTGCGCTGGACGACGATGCGCGCAAATGCGTCGAAATGTGCTTCTCTGTCGGTCAAGACCGACGCACACGGCCACCTACGCGCAGACACCGTCAAGCTGGAGCTGGACGACGAAGTCATCCCGTCGCTGGAGATGCACGAGGGGTACACGTACCTCGGCGTGGGAGACGGCTTCAACCATGCACAGCACCGTGGCTCCATGGGACCCGTACTGCAGGAGATGAAGCGCATGATGGCCGCCATCTTCCGGTCGCCGCTCGCACCATGGCAGAAGATCAAGGCTTTGAAGACCTACGTCTTCCCGAAGGCCGACTACCTGCTGCGCCACGTTCGTGCGTACAAGACGCAACTCGCCAGCGTTGACTCTGCGCTAGCGCGCGGGCTGCGGCACATGCTCCGACTCAACAAGTCGAGCACGACGGCGCTCTTTCACGCGCCAGTGGAAAAGGGCGGACTAGGCTTCGTCTCGCTCGTCGACTTGCAAATGGTGCTACAGGTCAGCCACGCGTGGCACATGCTGCATTCGCCGGATGCGCTCGTCCGTGCAGTCGCCCACGAACAAGTGTGGCAGGTGATCCAGCAACGTTTCATCCTGGACCCTGACCACTGGCGCGACCGGGTGCCGGTGGCGATCCAGCTCTTTCTCAACGGCGAGCTCAGCTCGTCTCCGTTCGCTCAGCAGAAACGCAGGTCGGGGGACATTGGATCTCTGTGGGTTGACGTGAAGAACCACCTTGCGGCCCGTGACCTCAAGCTCACGACGGAAACGGTGCTTACAGAAGGAGGAACGGAGGTGGAGATGATGCTACAGCTCAAGGTGCCGCACCGCGCGCAGCCGCTCACGCACAAGGACGTCACTCGCCAGCTCCGCCAACACCTCAAGCTCGCTGCGCTGGAGCGCTGGAAAGGACTGCGCACACAGAGCGATGTGGTGCGCGCCATTGGCGGGGCCGGCAGCGCGTTCCTCTCGCGTGGAGGTGGGCTCAGCGATGCCGAGTACCGGTTCGCGCTGGCGTCGCGGGTCGACCTCGTGCCGACTCGGTCGGTACTCAGGCGGTGGAACGAGCGTGGGGACTCGACGTGCCGCCACCCGACCTGCACTCGCGCCGAGACGCTGCGGCATGTGCTGCAGCACTGCCCGGGCACAGCCCGTGCCATCGACGGCCGCCACGACAAGGTGCTCGATATGCTCAAGAAGGCGATCGAGTTAGCCGCCACGAAAGCTGGCCGCCAGCTCCAGACGCGCTTCGACGCGCACGTCGACGGCCTACCCGGCCGCTCCCTCCGCCCCGACATCCAGCTCTTCGACGCCGGCACGCGCACAGCGGTCATCTGCGACCTTGCCGTCGCTTTCGAGGCGCAGCAGGACGACGACCCGGCCTCTGGCAGCATGCGCGTCCGCCACGACGAGAAGGTGGCCAAGTACCGACGCGCCAAGGACTATCTGGAGCAGCTGGGATGGCGTGTCCAGACTTCCGCGCTGGTGTACGGCGCGCTCGGCGCTGTTGCATCCAGCAACTACAAGGTGCTGACTGAGCAGCTCCGGCTCACGAAGCGGGACGCCAACCAGCTCAGCCGCAGAATCTCGGTGGCCTGCATCCAGGCCAGCCACCGAATCTGGCGGCTGCACGCTGGTGGAATCAACACGGCGGACACATCGCGAACGGCGCCGACCACGACGACATCCAGACCGACACCGACATCACCAAGACCGACGGAATCCCAAGCGCCACGACGGACATCTACACGGTGGGGGCCACCACGGTCGACCCCGACGGCGCTGCCTCCAGCTGCAACACGACGACCACGACGCACGACGCGGTGGGGCCACGCCTCCAGCGCCCAGCCGGGCACCCCAGCTGCCGCGCCACGACCGCGAGGAACTAGTACCCCGGGTCCACCAGACCCCACCGGCACTCTCCACCAAGGACACCGCCGTCTCCAGCCCAATGTAGCCACTTCGTCCACCGTAGCAAAGTACACATTCCTAGCTAGCTAGCAGACATGCACACCCAGGACGACTACTAATTGGCACAAAATACACGCATTCCAAATGAGGGCGTTGACATGAGCCGGAGCAGGCCCCTTGCACTCCGGTGCTGTAAGGGTTCAGGAATGCTCTTATGAGTAATTCCACAGTAGAATTTTTGTCAGCGGGGGTGAGCGCGTGCGCCGCCCCACCCTCCTCTTCCTAACCAGTACGCCCCTAGCGGTCTGTGCGACTACTGCCTAGCGTACCTACTTCTACTCGTGCGTGTGCTGTGCTGCGCTGCGTGCTGCACCGACTGCACTGCGCCCGCCATGGCCATCTTCTCGCTGTTCGCGCGCGGACGCGCGCAGTCCAGCGGCTCGTGGCCGCCGTCGCCGAGCAGCACGGCCTCCAGCGCCGTCACGGCGCGCGGCGAGGACGACGTCCTCAGCGTCGACAGCGAGTTCCTGCGGGATGACGACGGGCAAGACAGCGACGCGGGCTTCGCCAGCGCAGAAGAGGGCGCCGCCGCAGCCGATGACTGGCTGCCAGCGGCCGAGACGAGCGCCGCTGCCCGAGACCGCTCCTTCTCCGACCAAGCCGCCGTCCGAGACCGCTCCTTCGCCGACCAAGCCGCCGTCCGAGACCACGCCTTCGCCGACCAAGCCGCCGTCCGAGACCACGCCTTCGCCGACCAAGCCACTGCCGCCCAAGCCGACGATGGCCCGGCCGACGAAGACCAAGTCGACGACGACGCCGCTGCCGCCGTGACGGCCGCGCTGCCGACGCCCACTGCTGCGCCCATGCTGGCCGCCAGCGAGACGACCGAGCTCCACGGCTCACGCCCGCTGCCCGCCACGGCCGAAGAGGGCCAAGTCGCCGCTGCTGCCACAGCCGTCGAGCCGACCGCACCACCGATCACTGGCGGACGGACGAGCGAGTCGAACGACTCACGCCCGCCGCCCGACGACCACGACGAGCGTGCTGCCATGGCTGCACCTGCTCTAGCGCGCCGCCTACAGCGGCGCTATCAATCTTCGCCCACAACGCGACGTCGTTTGCGTGCGTGACGTGCGGCCAGACTGCGACGCAGCTTGCCGAGCTGCGAGACCACCGGCGACGGCACCACCGCGGCGCCGCCTTCACGGACCTGTTCCACGCTGGATGCGCCTGTGCCATGCCGTTTGCTCAACGAGCAGCGGCGACGCGGCACAGCCTCCAGTGTGGAACAGCTCGACATGGCCCAGGCGCAGCAGCACCGATGCAGCAGCCGCTGCCAGCACACACACCGGCAGCTGAAGGAGGGCCCACGGTGACACGCCGTAATCCTCCTTCAGACCCAGCCACCACCACTAGTTCCTTGCGCTTGGGTCGTGTGCGTCGTGCTCTACGCAGACTTGCAGGAACGACAGCGGTTGACGAGCCCATGACTGGGCCTGATGAACATCTCAGTGGAAATAAACGCCGGCGCCTCGAACCGCCGGCCTTGTCGAGCATCGACACCGACGTCGACATGGAGTTGAACGCCTCGGCGCCCACGGCAGCTTTCCTGCGCCGAATGCAGGCCTACCAGCCCGGAGATATGGCCGAAGACATGGCTACAGTGGCGACACTACCCGCGATCACGGGAACGTCGACGACGACGCTGTCGATGCTGCCGCCTACAGCGGCCCAAGACGTGGCCATGGCTGCAACTAGTGACGAACTGCCGGATGCTGATCCATCGGGGCCAGCACGCTCGCCCTCGACGAACCCGGCCTCCGACGAGCAACAGCCCTGGGCGCTGTACTTTGATGGGGCATGCCGTCGCAAACGACGGGCACTGGGAGCTGCCGCAGGTGCAGGAGCCTCTCTTTGACGCTACGGGCGTGAACCAGTGGACCGTCGCCCGCTACCTCAGTAGCACGACGCACACGAACAACACCGCGGAGTATATTGCCCTGATTGACGGCCTCCGCGGCGCCCTCCACCACGGTGCACGCCGCCTAGTCATCCACGGCGACAGCATGTTGATTCTACAGCAAGTCCAAGGCCGCTACAGCTGCAACAACGCGCGACTGCGCAAACTGCGCAACAAGACCCGCGCTCTGCTACGCCAGTTCGACTCCACGGAGCTGAAGCACGTCGACCGACTGCGCAATGAGGTGGCGGACAAGCTCGCCAATCTGGCGCTGGATCATCGGCGCACGAAGACGACCTGCGCGACCCACGACACGAACGGAGCAGACTGCACCCCACGAGACGCGGCGCTGCAAAACGGCCCAGACCAGAGCGTCCAGAGGACCGATACGGCGACATCGTCTGCTCCGCGAGACACTGCCGTTGCAATGGACGTCGACGAGCAGCACCGAGTCGACGAGGAGACGGCGGAGATAGTGCGACGCGACGGTGGACGAACCTTCCCAGTGCTACCGGTGAACGTAGACAGCGTTCCATCTCGTCAACCTCGGTTGCGGCTGCGGACAAACCTCAGCGAGAACAACCTCACGGCTGCCCGAGAGGCCGTAAAACGCGTCGCCGACGACTTCGCGAACCTGCTGTCCGACGCAGAGGATTGGCCATCTGCTGAAGGCTACCTCACCGCGTTCACGCCCGCGATCTACAGCACTCTGTTGCCGTTTGCGCAGCGACCACGACTCCACCGAGCACCGCCACGACAACAGACCCAGCGGACTGGCGGACGCCAAGGACGAGGACGACCGCCTCGCACGACAGCGACTGCGCGCCTCCATGAGGCGCTTGACGAGCTCGACCACGTCCAGACGGCCCCGCGCCCGTCGCAACCAACGATACGAAAAGCACGTCGCCGGGTAGGCCGCGTGCGAGCCGCCATAAAGCGTACGGCTCTGCGCAAGAAATTCCGGACCCACGAGCGCGCTTGCATGGAGCAGATATTTGCCGAGGCGCAGGCGGACCCCGAGCATGGAGATGGCCCAGCTGCGCCGACGCGATGCCCGATTTCTCGTGAGGACGTCCACGAATATTTCCAAGGTGTCAACACGCCGGCCCGCCATTTTCGGTTCGACGACATTGCTGGTGAGCCCTTTCGACGTCTACTGGAGGAACTTCCCCCGCTACGACAGCTACGGACGCGCTCACGGTGGACATCACCTCGGATGAGGTCGAGGACGCAGTGCACCGCACAGGCACGCTCCAGCCCAGGTATTGATGGTGTCGGTCATGATATTCTCAAGAGGTTTCTCCCCGAGCTACTCGCGGCGCTGCACGCGGCGTTCTCGACGTGCTGGAAGCACGGCAAGATGCCCGCTGTCTGGAAAGTTGGCACCGTCCAGCTCATCCACAAGAAGGGCGAGGCGACCAAGCCTGGCAACTGGCGCCCGATCTGTCTCCAAGCCTGCATCTACAAGCTCTACTCTGACATCCTCGTACGGCGCCTGATCCGGTGGATTGAAGCGAATGGCCTCCTCACCGACGCGCAAAAAGGCTTCAGGGCAGTTAATGGTTGTGCCGAGCACAATTTCCTGAGCGCCGCCGTGCTCGACCAGACCAAGAGACGGCCCAAGCAGCTCCACCTCGTGTGGTATGATTTGCAAAATGCCTTTGGGTCGATGCCGCAGGAGCTTATCTGGCAGATCCTGCTCCGCACCGGAGCCAACGCAGCCTACGTCAGCCGCCTCCAGAACATCTACGACGGTGCAGTGTTCACCGTGGCCAACACCGCCGACGGCGCTACAGCCCGATCGAGCTACGCATGGGAGTATTTCAAGGCTGCCCCATGTCGCCGTACTTGTTCCTCGTGGGCATCATGCCCTCGTGCGAGCGCTGCAGCAGCTTGCCCCGGAGATTGGAGTGCCTGTCACCCCGGACAAGAAGGTTGCCGTCACCGCGTACGCAGACGACCTGAAGACCTACAGCGCCACAGCGGACGGCATCCGCCGTGCCCACGCTGTCGTGGAAAGGTTCCTCAAATGGTCGACCATGCGCGCGAACGCGTCAAGTGTGCGTCGCTGTCAGTGAAACCGGACGCCCACGGCCACCTACGTGGTGACACAGTGCGCTTGCAGTTAGACGGTGATGACATCCCAACGCTGACGCTGGCGGAAGGCTACACGTACCTCGGCGTGGGCGACGGATTCAACCATGCACGGCACCGTGGCGCCATGGGCCCCGTGCTCGTGGAGATGAAACGCATGCTGGCAGCGGTGTTCCGGTCGCCACTGGCTCCGTGGCAGAAGATTAAAGCCATCAAGACGTACGTGGTGCCCAAGGCCGATTACCTCCTCCGCCACATCCGGCCATATCGCTCCCAGCTTGAGAGCTTCGACTCGGCGCTGGCCAGGGGCCTCCGCCACATGCTGAAGCTCAACAAGTCCAGCACGACGGGGCTGTTCTACACGCCCGTGGACAAGGGCGGACTCGGATTCGTGCCGCTCGTCGACCTCCACGCGGCGCTGCAGCTCAGCCACGCGTGGAAAATGCTGCATTCTGAGGATGCGTTGGTGCAGGACACCGCACGCCAACAGGTATGGCAAGTGATTCAGAAGCGCTACATCCTCGACCCCGATCACTGGAGAGACCGCGAAAGCGAAGCGGTGCAGCTCTTTCTCAACAACGAACTTGAAGCATCCCCGTTCGCACAGAAGAAACGCCGGCCTGGTGACATCGGCTCGATCTGGGTGGACGTTAAGCGGCACCTCCGGCAGCGAGGCCTCAAACTTACGACGGAGTCGCTGCGCACAGAGGGCGGCATGGAGGTGGAGACACCGCTACAACTAAAGGTACCCCACTGCTCGGAGCCGCTGACGCACACGGACGTCACCCGCCAGCTCCGCCAACACCTCAAGCTCGCTGCGCTGGAGCGCTGGAAAGGACTGCGCACACAGGGCGATGTGGTGCGCGCCATTGGCAGGGCCGGCAGCGCGTTCCTCTCGCGTGGAGGTGGGCTCAGCGATGCCGAGTACCGGTTCGCGCTGGCGTCGCGGGTCGACCTCGTGCCGACTCGGTCGGTACTCAGGCGGTGGAACGAGCGTGGGGACTCGACGTGCCGCCACCCGACCTGCACTCGCGCCGAGACGCTGCGGCATGTGCTGCAGCACTGCCCGGGCACAGCCCGTGCCATCGACGGCCGCCACGACAAGGTGCTCGATATGCTCAAGAAGGCGATCGAGTTAGCCGCCACGAAAGCTGGCCGCCAGCTCCAGACGCGCTTCGACGCGCACGTCGACGGCCTACCCGGCCGCTCCCTCCGCCCCGACATCCAGCTCTTCGACGCCGGCACGCGCACAGCGGTCATCTGCGACCTTGCCGTCGCTTTCGAGGCGCAGCAGGACGACGACCCGGCCTCTGGCAGCATGCGCGTCCGCCACGACGAGAAGGTGGCCAAGTACCGACGCGCCAAGGACTATCTGGAGCAGCTGGGATGGCGTGTCCAGACTTCCGCGCTGGTGTACGGCGCGCTCGGCGCTGTTGCATCCAGCAACTACAAGGTGCTGACTGAGCAGCTCCGGCTCACGAAGCGGGACGCCAACCAGCTCAGCCGCAGAATCTCGGTGGCCTGCATCCAGGCCAGCCACCGAATCTGGCGGCTGCACGCTGGTGGAATCAACACGGCGGACACATCGCGAACGGCGCCGACCACGACGACATCCAGACCGACACCGACACCACCAAGACCGACGGAATCCCAAGCGCCACGACGGACATCTACACGGTGGGGCCACCACGGTCGACCCCGACGGCGCTGCCTCCAGCTGCAACACGACGACCACGACGCACGACGCGGTGGGGGCCACGCCTCCAGCGCCCAGCCGGGCACCCCAGCTGCCGCGCCACGACCGCGAGGAACTAGTACCCCGGGTCCACCAGACCCCACCGGCACTCTCCACCAAGGACACCGCCGTCTCCAGCCCAATGTAGCCACTTCGTCCACCGTAGCAAAGTACACATTCCTAGCTAGCTAGCAGACATGCACACCCAGGACGACTACTAATTGGCACAAAATACACGCATTCCAAATGAGGGCGTTGACATGAGCCGGAGCAGGCCCCTTGCACTCCGGTGCTGTAAGGGTTCAGGAATGCTCTTATGAGTAATTCCACAGTAGAATTTTTGTCAGCGGGGGTGAGCGCCGCCCCCACCCTCCTCTTCCTAACCAGTACGCCCCTAGCGGTCTGTGCGACTACTGCCTAGCGTACCTACTTCTACTCGTGCGTGTGCTGTGCTGCGCTGCGTGCTGCACCGACTGCACTGCGCCCGCCATGGCCATCTTCTCGCTGTTCGCGCGCGGACGCGCGCAGTCCAGCGGCTCGTGGCCGCCGTCGCCGAGCAGCACGGCCTCAGCGCCGTCACGGCGCGCGGCGAGGACGACGTCCTCAGCGTCGACAGCGAGTTCCTGCGGGATGACGACGGGCAAGACAGCGACGCGGGCTTCGCCAGCGCAGAAGAGGGCGCCGCCGCAGCCGATGACTGGCTGCCAGCGGCCGGACGAGCGCCGCTGCCCGAGACCGCTCCTTCGCCGACCAAGCCGCCGTCCGAGACCACGCCTTCGCCGACCAAGCCACTGCCGCCCAAGCCGACGATGGCCCGGCCGACGAAGACCAAGTCGACGACGACGCCGCTGCCGCCGTGACGGCCGCGCTGCCGACGCCCACTGCTGCGCCCATGCTGGCCGCCAGCGAGACGACCGAGCTCCACGGCTCACGCCCGCTGCCCGCCACGGCCGAAGAGGGCCAAGTCGCCGCTGCTGCCACAGCCGTCGAGCCGACCGCACCACCGATCACTGGCGGACGGACGAGCGAGTCGAACGACTCACGCCCGCCGCCCGACGACCACGACGAGCGTGCTGCCATGGCTGCACCTGCTCCTAGCGCGCCGCCTACAGCGGCGCTATCAATCTTCGCCCACAACGCGACGTCGTTTGCGTGCGTGACGTGCGGCCAGACTGCGACGCAGCTTGCCGAGCTGCGAGACCACCGGCGACGGCACCACCGCGGCGCCGCCTTCACGGACCTGTTCCACGCTGGATGCGCCTGTGCCATGCCGTTTGCTCAACGAGCAGCGGCGACGCGGCACAGCCTCCAGTGTGGAACAGCTCAACATGGCCCAGGCGCAGCAGCACCGATGCAGCAGCCGCTGCCAGCACACACCGGCAGCTGAAGGAGGGCCCACGGTGACACGCCGTAATCCTCCTTCAGACCCAGCCACCACCACTAGTTCCTTGCGCTTGGGTCGTGTGCGTCGTGCTCTACGCAGACTTGCAGGAACGACAGCGGTTGACGAGCCCATGACTGGGCCTGATGAACATCTCAGTGGAAATAAACGCCGGCGCCTCGAACCGCCGGCCTTGTCGAGCATCGACACCGACGTCGACATGGAGTTGAACGCCTGGCGCCCACGGCAGCTTTCCTGCGCCGAATGCAGGCCTACCAGCCGGGCCCGCAGTCGAGGATATGGATACACTTTCGAGCCAGCACCAGCGACCTCGACATCGACGACCCCGCTGCCCGCGACGACCCCACCGACCGGCTCGCCGCCTGCTACCCTCTGGCGCGCAGATCGCAGCTCCCCGACCCGCCGAATCGAGCACCACGGATGTGGCCGTACCGGCGTCAACGGACGGGACTTGGATACTGCACTTCGACGGAGCTTGCCGCCGCCGCTCAGCAACAGCCGGCGCAGCTGCCGGCGCTGGAGCCGCGTTATTTGACCCCGACCAACGCTGCCACTGGACGATAGCGTGCTACCTTAGTAGCAAGATTCACACCAACAATACGGCTGAATACAACGCCCTCATTGAGGGCCTCAACGGCGCACTGCAGCATGATGCCCGACGGCTTGTGGTGAAAGGTGATAGCGCTCTGGTTCTGGAGCAAGTACGCGGCAGATACGCGTGTAATAACTCGCGGCTGCGCAAGCTGCGCAACAAGGTGCGGCAGCTCCTCCGCCAGCTCGACTCCTACGAGCTCCAGCATGTCGACCGCCTGCAGAACAAGCAAGCGGACGGACTTGCGAACCGCGCCCTGGACGGGCGACGTACTCGCCTGGAATGCGCCGACCACGGCATTAATGGGGGCGATTGCAGTGGAAGCAACCGACTGCTCCAGGAGACGACAACAGCTCCTCGACACCAGCAAACAGCGACAGAGACCGAGCAGCGCGCACGTCCACGAGACGTCGAGATGGAAGACGCAGAAGCAGCCGAGGCGACTGCGGCAGTCGTGCGCCGAGACGGAGGCCAGACGTTCCCAGTGTTACCGGTCTCAGCGGACAGCGTGCCTGCCCGTCAACCCCGACTGCAGCTCCGCGGCAACTGAAGGAGAGCGACTGGGAAGCGGCACACGCAGCAATGAAGCGAGTCGGCCTCGACTTTGCGGACAAGCTTTCCGACGTGGAGGACTGGGAGACCGCCGAAGGCTATCTCGCCGCGCTCGCGCCGGCGATCTACTCGTCGCTACTGCCCTTCGCACAGCGACTACGACAGCCGGCACACGCCCG
The DNA here is from genome assembly GCA_011947345.1 of Phytophthora quininea. Taxonomy (NCBI): domain Eukaryota; phylum Oomycota; class Peronosporomycetes; order Peronosporales; family Peronosporaceae; genus Phytophthora; species Phytophthora quininea. The sequence continues at coordinate 24,708 of JAAVTG010000201.1, read as the reverse complement.
CCCACGCCCACCGGACGCTGCACGCACTCGAGGACCACGACGGCCACCCCGGACGCCGCGCAACGAGCGCCTGAATGAGGCACTCGACCACCTCGAGACTCTGCAACGTGGTCGACCCTCCGCGCAGCCAGCGATCAGGAAAGCGCGACGGCGAGCAGGACGCATCCGCTCAGCGATGAAGCGCGTTGGTCTGCGCAAGAAGTTCCGCACGCACGAGAAGGCGTGCATGCAGCAGGTCTTCGCCGAAGCCACGGCAGACCCCGAAGGCGCAACGAACCCGACAGCTCCGACGCGCTGCCCACTTCCGCGGTCCGAGGTGCATGAATATTTCCAGGGCGTGAACACGCCTGCACGCCAGTTCAACTTCGACGACGAGGCCGGCGAGCCCTTCCGTCAACTACTGGCCGCGATGCCACCAGCGACGGCGGAGACAGAGGCGCTCACGGACGACATCACGACGGATGAAGTGGAGGACGCGGTGCATCGTGCTCAAGGCCGCTCTAGCCCGGGCATCGACGGCGTTGGCCACGACATCTTCAAGAAGTTCCTGCCGGAGCTGCTACCGGCGCTGCACGCCGCCTTCAGCGTGTGTTGGAAACACGGCAAGGTGCCCGCCGTGTGGAAGGTGGGCACCGTGCAGCTCATCTACAAGAAGGGCGATGCGACGAAGCCAAACAACTGGCGCCCGATATGCTTACAGGCATGCGTCTACAAGCTGTACTCCGATATGCTCGCGCGCCGCCTGACCAAGTGGCTCGAGGCGAACGAGCGCCTCACAGACGCGCAAAAGGGATTCCGGGCTGTTAATGGTTGTGCCGAGCACAACTTCCTCAGCACCGCCGTGCTGGACCAGACCAAGCGGCGGCCGCGGCCACTACACCTGGTCTGGTACGACCTCAAAATGCGTTCGGCTCCGTGCCGCCGGCCTTGATTTGGCGCGTGCTGCTGGCGACGGGTGCCAACGCCACGTTCGTGAGCCGGCTGAAGGACATCTACGACGGCGCTGTCTTCACCGTGGCGAACACTGCAGACGGCGCGACGGACCCGATTGAGTTGCGGACCGGGGTTTTCCAAGGCTGCCCCTCTCTCCTTACCTGTTCCTGGTGGGCATCATGCCGCTGGTTCGCGCGCTGAACGCGCTCGCGCCGGAGATCGGTGTCCCCGTGGCCGCCGACCGCAAGGTATCGGTGTCGGCATACGCCGACGACCTGAAGACGTACAGCACGTCGGCGGCGGGCATACAGCGGGCCCACGCGGTGGTGACGAAATTTCTGCGCTGGACGACGATGCGCGCAAATGCGTCGAAATGTGCTTCTCTGTCGGTCAAGACCGACGCACACGGCCACCTACGCGCAGACACCGTCAAGCTGGAGCTGGACGACGAAGTCATCCCGTCGCTGGAGATGCACGAGGGTACACGTACCTCGGCGTGGGAGACGGCTTCAACCATGCACAGCACCGTGGCTCCATGGGACCCGTACTGCAGGAGATGAAGCGCATGATGGCCGCCATCTTCCGGTCGCCGCTCGCACCATGGCAGAAGATCAAGGCTTTGAAGACCTACGTCTTCCCGAAGGCCGACTACCTGCTGCGCCACGTTCGTGCGTACAAGACGCAACTCGCCAGCGTTGACTCTGCGCTAGCGCGCGGGCTGCGGCACATGCTCCGACTCAACAAGTCGAGCACGACGGCGCTCTTTCACGCGCCAGTGGAAAAGGGCGGACTAGGCTTCGTCTCGCTCGTCGACTTGCAAATGGTGCTACAGGTCAGCCACGCGTGGCACATGCTGCATTCGCCGGATGCGCTCGTCCGTGCAGTCGCCCACGAACAAGTGTGGCAGGTGATCCAGCAACGTTTCATCCTGGACCCTGACCACTGGCGCGACCGGGTGCCGGTGGCGATCCAGCTCTTTCTCAACGGCGAGCTCAGCTCGTCTCCGTTCGCTCAGCAGAAACGCAGGTCGGGGGACATTGGATCTCTGTGGGTTGACGTGAAGAACCACCTTGCGGCCCGTGACCTCAAGCTCACGACGGAAACGGTGCTTACAGAAGGAGGAACGGAGGTGGAGATGATGCTACAGCTCAAGGTGCCGCACCGCGCGCAGCCGCTCACGCACAAGGACGTCACTCGCCAGCTCCGCCAACACCTCAAGCTCGCTGCGCTGGAGCGCTGGAAAGGACTGCGCACACAGAGCGATGTGGTGCGCGCCATTGGCGGGGCCGGCAGCGCGTTCCTCTCGCGTGGAGGTGGGCTCAGCGATGCCGAGTACCGGTTCGCGCTGGCGTCGCGGGTCGACCTCGTGCCGACTCGGTCGGTACTCAGGCGGTGGAACGAGCGTGGGGACTCGACGTGCCGCCACCCGACCTGCACTCGCGCCGAGACGCTGCGGCATGTGCTGCAGCACTGCCCGGGCACAGCCCGTGCCATCGACGGCCGCCACGACAAGGTGCTCGATATGCTCAAGAAGGCGATCGAGTTAGCCGCCACGAAAGCTGGCCGCCAGCTCCAGACGCGCTTCGACGCGCACGTCGACGGCCTACCCGGCCGCTCCCTCCGCCCCGACATCCAGCTCTTCGACGCCGGCACGCGCACAGCGGTCATCTGCGACCTTGCCGTCGCTTTCGAGGCGCAGCAGGACGACGACCCGGCCTCTGGCAGCATGCGCGTCCGCCACGACGAGAAGGTGGCCAAGTACCGACGCGCCAAGGACTATCTGGAGCAGCTGGGATGGCGTGTCCAGACTTCCGCGCTGGTGTACGGCGCGCTCGGCGCTGTTGCATCCAGCAACTACAAGGTGCTGACTGAGCAGCTCCGGCTCACGAAGCGGGACGCCAACCAGCTCAGCCGCAGAATCTCGGTGGCCTGCATCCAGGCCAGCCACCGAATCTGGCGGCTGCACGCTGGTGGAATCAACACGGCGGACACATCGCGAACGGCGCCGACCACGACGACATCCAGACCGACACCGACATCACCAAGACCGACGGAATCCCAAGCGCCACGACGGACATCTACACGGTGGGGGCCACCACGGTCGACCCCGACGGCGCTGCCTCCAGCTGCAGCACGACGACCACGACGCACGACGCGGTGGGGGCCACGCCTCCAGCGCCCAGCCGGGCACCCCAGCTGCCGCGCCACGACCGCGAGGAACTAGTACCCCGGGTCCACCAGACCCCACCGGCACTCTCCACCAAGGACACCGCCGTCTCCAGCCCAATGTAGCCACTTCGTCCACCGTAGCAAAGTACACATTCCTAGCTAGCTAGCAGACATGCACACCCAGGACGACTACTAATTGGCACAAAATACACGCATTCCAAATGAGGGCGTTGACATGAGCCGGAGCAGGCCCCTTGCACTCCGGTGCTGTAAGGGTTCAGGAATGCTCTTATGAGTAATTCCACAGTAGAATTTTTGTCAGCGGGGGTGAGTGCGCCGCCCCCACCCTCCTCTTCCTAACCAGTACGCCCCTAGCGGTCTGTGCGACTACTGCCTAGCGTACCTACTTCTACTCGTGCGTGTGCTGTGCTGCGCTGCGTGCTGCACCGACTGCACTGCGCCCGCCATGGCCATCTTCTCGCTGTTCGCGCGCGGACGCGCGCAGTCCAGCGGCTCGTGGCCGCCGTCGCCGAGCAGCACGGCCTCCAGCGCCGTCACGGCGCGCGGCGAGGACGACGTCCTCAGCGTCGACAGCGAGTTCCTGCGGGATGACGACGGGCAAGACAGCGACGCGGGCTTCGCCAGCGCAGAAGAGGGCGCCGCCGCAGCCGATGACTGGCTGCCAGCGGCCGAGACGAGCGCCGCTGCCCGAGACCGCTCCTTCGCCGACCAAGCCGCCGTCCGAGACCACGCCTTCGCCGACCAAGCCACTGCCGCCCGCCGACGATGGCCCGGCCGACGAAGACCAAGTCGACGACGACGCCGCTGCCGCCGTGACGGCCGCGCTGCCGACGCCCACTGCTGCGCCCATGCTGGCCGCCAGCGAGACGACCGAGCTCCACGGCTCACGCCCGCTGCCCGCCACGGCCGAAGAGGGCCAAGTCGCCGCTGCTGCCACAGCCGTCGAGCCGACCGCACCACCGATCACTGGCGGACGGACGAGCGAGTCGAACGACTCACGCCCGCCGCCCGACGACCACGACGAGCGTGCTGCCATGGCTGCACCTGCTCCTAGCGCGCCGCCTACAGCGGCGCTATCAATCTTCGCCCACAACGCGACGTCGTTTGCGTGCGTGACGTGCGGCCAGACTGCGACGCAGCTTGCCGAGCTGCGAGACCACCGGCGACGGCACCACCGCGGCGCCGCCTTCACGGACCTGTTCCACGCTGGATGCGCCTGTGCCATGCCGTTTGCTCAACGAGCAGCGGCGACGCGGCACAGCCTCCAGTGTGGAACAGCTCGACATGGCCCAGGCGCAGCAGCACCGATGCAGCAGCCGCTGCCAGCACACACACCGGCAGCTGAAGGAGGGCCCACGGTGACACGCCGTAATCCTCCTTCAGACCCAGCCACCACCACTAGTTCCTTGCGCTTGGGTCGTGTGCGTCGTGCTCTACGCAGACTTGCAGGAACGACAGCGGTTGACGAGCCCATGACTGGGCCTGATGAACATCTCAGTGGAAATAAACGCCGGCGCCTCGAACCGCCGGCCTTGTCGAGCATCGACACCGACGTCGACATGGAGTTGAACGCCTCGGCGCCCACGGCAGCTTTCCTGCGCCGAATGCAGGCCTACCAGCCCGGAGATATGGCCGAAGACATGGCTACAGTGGCGACACTACCCGCGATCACGGGAACGTCGACGACGACGCTGTCGATGCTGCCGCCTACAGCGGCCCAAGACGTGGCCATGGCTGCAACTAGTGACGAACTGCCGGATGCTGATCCATCGGGGCCAGCACGCTCGCCCTCGACGAACCCGGCCTCCGACGAGCAACAGCCCTGGGCGCTGTACTTTGATGGGGCATGCCGTCGCAAACGACGGGCACTGGGAGCTGCCGCAGGTGCAGGAGCCTCTCTCTTTGACGCTACGGGCGTGAACCAGTGGACCGTCGCCCGCTACCTCAGTAGCACGACGCACACGAACAACACCGCGGAGTATATTGCCCTGATTGACGGCCTCCGCGGCGCCCTCCACCACGGTGCACGCCGCCTAGTCATCCACGGCGACAGCATGTTGATTCTACAGCAAGTCCAAGGCCGCTACAGCTGCAACAACGCGCGACTGCGCAAACTGCGCAACAAGACCCGCGCTCTGCTACGCCAGTTCGACTCCACGGAGCTGAAGCACGTCGACCGACTGCGCAATGAGGTGGCGGACAAGCTCGCCAATCTGGCGCTGGATCATCGGCGCACGAAGACGACCTGCGCGACCCACGACACGAACGGAGCAGACTGCACCCCACGAGACGCGGCGCTGCAAAACGGCCCAGACCAGAGCGTCCAGAGGACCGATACGGCGACATCGTCTGCTCCGCGAGACACTGCCGTTGCAATGGACGTCGACGAGCAGCACCGAGTCGACGAGGAGACGGCGGAGATAGTGCGACGCGACGGTGGACGAACCTTCCCAGTGCTACCGGTGAACGTAGACAGCGTTCCATCTCGTCAACCTCGGTTGCGGCTGCGGACAAACCTCAGCGAGAACAACCTCACGGCTGCCCGAGAGGCCGTAAAACGCGTCGCCGACGACTTCGCGAACCTGCTGTCCGACGCAGAGGATTGGCCATCTGCTGAAGGCTACCTCACCGCGTTCACGCCCGCGATCTACAGCACTCTGTTGCCGTTTGCGCAGCGACCACGACTCCACCGAGCACCGCCACGACAACAGACCCAGCGGACTGGCGGACGCCAAGGACGAGGACGACCGCCTCGCACGACAGCGACTGCGCGCCTCCATGAGGCGCTTGACGAGCTCGACCACGTCCAGACGGCCCCGCGCCCGTCGCAACCAACGATACGAAAAGCACGTCGCCGGGTAGGCCGCGTGCGAGCCGCCATAAAGCGTACGGCTCTGCGCAAGAAATTCCGGACCCACGAGCGCGCTTGCATGGAGCAGATATTTGCCGAGGCGCAGGCGGACCCCGAGCATGGAGATGGCCCAGCTGCGCCGACGCGATGCCCGATTTCTCGTGAGGACGTCCACGAATATTTCCAAGGTGTCAACACGCCGGCCCGCCATTTTCGGTTCGACGACATTGCTGGTGAGCCCTTTCGACGTCTACTGGAGGAACTTCCCCCGCTACGACAGCTACGGACGCGCTCACGGTGGACATCACCTCGGATGAGGTCGAGGACGCAGTGCACCGCACACAGGCACGCTCCAGCCCAGGTATTGATGGTGTCGGTCATGATATTCTCAAGAGGTTTCTCCCCGAGCTACTCGCGGCGCTGCACGCGGCGTTCTCGACGTGCTGGAAGCACGGCAAGATGCCCGCTGTCTGGAAAGTTGGCACCGTCCAGCTCATCCACAAGAAGGGCGAGGCGACCAAGCCTGGCAACTGGCGCCCGATCTGTCTCCAAGCCTGCATCTACAAGCTCTACTCTGACATCCTCGTACGGCGCCTGATCCGGTGGATTGAAGCGAATGGCCTCCTCACCGACGCGCAAAAGGCTTCAGGGCAGTTAATGGTTGTGCCGAGCACAATTTCCTGAGCGCCGCCGTGCTCGACCAGACCAAGAGACGGCCCAAGCAGCTCCACCTCGTGTGGTATGATTTGCAAAATGCCTTTGGGTCGATGCCGCAGGAGCTTATCTGGCAGATCCTGCTCCGCACCGGAGCCAACGCAGCCTACGTCAGCCGCCTCCAGAACATCTACGACGGTGCAGTGTTCACCGTGGCCAACACCGCCGACGGCGCTACAGCCCCGATCGAGCTACGCATGGGAGTATTTCAAGGCTGCCCCATGTCGCCGTACTTGTTCCTCGTGGGCATCATGCCCCTCGTGCGAGCGCTGCAGCAGCTTGCCCCGGAGATTGGAGTGCCTGTCACCCCGGACAAGAAGGTTGCCGTCACCGCGTACGCAGACGACCTGAAGACCTACAGCGCCACAGCGGACGGCATCCGCCGTGCCCACGCTGTCGTGGAAAGGTTCCTCAAATGGTCGACCATGCGCGCGAACGCGTCCAAGTGTGCGTCGCTGTCAGTGAAACCGGACGCCCACGGCCACCTACGTGGTGACACAGTGCGCTTGCAGTTAGACGGTGATGACATCCCAACGCTGACGCTGGCGGAAGGCTACACGTACCTCGGCGTGGGCGACGGATTCAACCATGCACGGCACCGTGGCGCCATGGGCCCCGTGCTCGTGGAGATGAAACGCATGCTGGCAGCGGTGTTCCGGTCGCCACTGGCTCCGTGGCAGAAGATTAAAGCCATCAAGACGTACGTGGTGCCCAAGGCCGATTACCTCCTCCGCCACATCCGGCCATATCGCTCCCAGCTTGAGAGCTTCGACTCGGCGCTGGCCAGGGGCCTCCGCCACATGCTGAAGCTCAACAAGTCCAGCACGACGGGGCTGTTCTACACGCCCGTGGACAAGGGCGGACTCGGATTCGTGCCGCTCGTCGACCTCCACGCGGCGCTGCAGCTCAGCCACGCGTGGAAAATGCTGCATTCTGAGGATGCGTTGGTGCAGGACACCGCACGCCAACAGGTATGGCAAGTGATTCAGAAGCGCTACATCCTCGACCCCGATCACTGGAGAGACCGCGAAAGCGAAGCGGTGCAGCTCTTTCTCAACAACGAACTTGAAGCATCCCCGTTCGCACAGAAGAAACGCCGGCCTGGTGACATCGGCTCGATCTGGGTGGACGTTAAGCGGCACCTCCGGCAGCGAGGCCTCAAACTTACGACGGAGTCGCTGCGCACAGAGGGCGGCATGGAGGTGGAGACACCGCTACAACTAAAGGTACCCCACTGCTCGGAGCCGCTGACGCACACGGACGTCACCCGCCAGCTCCGCCAACACCTCAAGCTCGCTGCGCTGGAGCGCTGGAAAGGACTGCGCACACAGAGCGATGTGGTGCGCGCCATTGGCGGGGCCGGCAGCGCGTTCCTCTCGCGTGGAGGTGGGCTCAGCGATGCCGAGTACCGGTTCGCGCTGGCGTCGCGGGTCGACCTCGTGCCGACTCGGTCGGTACTCAGGCGGTGGAACGAGCGTGGGGACTCGACGTGCCGCCACCCGACCTGCACTCGCGCCGAGACGCTGCGGCATGTGCTGCAGCACTGCCCGGGCACAGCCCGTGCCATCGACGGCCGCCACGACAAGGTGCTCGATATGCTCAAGAAGGCGATCGAGTTAGCCGCCACGAAAGCTGGCCGCCAGCTCCAGACGCGCTTCGACGCGCACGTCGACGGCTTACCCGGCCGCTCCCTCCGCCCCGACATCCAGCTCTTCGACGCCGGCACGCGCACAGCGGTCATCTGCGACCTTGCCGTCGCTTTCGAGGCGCAGCAGGACGACGACCCGGCCTCTGGCAGCATGCGCGTCCGCCACGACGAGAAGGTGGCCAAGTACCGACGCGCCAAGGACTATCTGGAGCAGCTGGGATGGCGTGTCCAGACTTCCGCGCTGGTGTACGGCGCACTCGGCGCTGTTGCATCCAGCAACTACAAGGTGCTGACTGAGCAGCTCCGGCTCACGAAGCGGGACGCCAACCAGCTCAGCCGCAGAATCTCGGTGGCCTGCATCCAGGCCAGCCACCGAATCTGGCGGCTGCACGCTGGTGGAATCAACACGGCGGACACACCGCGAACGGCGCCGACCACGACGACATCCAGACCGACACCGACATCACCAAGACCGACGGAATCCCAAGCGCCACGACGGACATCTACACGGTGGGGGCCACCACGGTCGACCCCGACGGCGCTGCCTCCAGCTGCAGCACGACGACCACGACGCACGACGCGGTGGGGGCCACGCCTCCAGCGCCCAGCCGGGCACCCCAGCTGCCGCGCCACGACCGCGAGGAACTAGTACCCCGGGTCCACCAGACCCCACCGGCACTCTCCACCAAGGACACCGCCGTCTCCAGCCCAATGTAGCCACTTCGTCCACCGTAGCAAAGTACACATTCCTAGCTAGCTAGCAGACATGCACACCCAGGACGACTACTAATTGGCACAAAATACACGCATTCCAAATGAGGGCGTTGACATGAGCCGGAGCAGGCCCTTGGAGGGCCACAACACTAATAAGTCGGGAGCGTAGACACAATAAATTTGATGATGCCGCTATGAGATATCGGTAGGACTGACTATCCCCTCTGATTCGCCGGATAGTTCCTGAAGAGTTCCAAGATGCAAGCCAATGTGGCCAGCCGTGTGACATCCCCATGAATACTGACTTGCACGGACGATACGCTCGAAACATATCTGGCTGACGAGATGATACCGTCACTCGAATATATGAAGGAACACTCGTACCTTGACATCGGCCAAGAATTTAACCACGCAACACACTGCGGGGTGACGGGGCTACCATCTTACGGTCACCAAATAGGAGGGTGATGTTTCAGGTCAAATACACATCTGGAAGGTTCTTCGCTTGCCAAACGAACCCAACTGCAAGGTCGCGCGCGAGCCAGTGTAGCAAGTAATCCAGAAAGGCTCCATCCTGAACCCAGACCACTGACGCGACAGAGCTAGCGAATCCATCTAGCACTTTTGAACGGCGAACTGGCCTCGTCACCGTTCGCCTTCCAGAAGCGCAAATCTGGCATTCGATCGCTGTGGGTGGACTTCAAACAAAACTTCCTCGTCTGCTCGAGTGCTCACATTGACGACAGAGGTGTTTACTATTATCACATGGCGATATACTTTATGAAACATTAAACATATACATCGTGACTAGTTTTAAAGACGAATGACGAAGCCTAGTGTTGACCCAGCCGGATATAGTGCGCTGCCTTAGCAACATGCAAACGCGCGACATGATTGCCACAGCCATTAAGGCGCTGAAGTATCTGTGCCAAGTCTGGTAACCACCTCACTGCCTTCACGTTTCCATAATTATCGAGACCCTAAAGTTTAAGCAGGTGGGTTTGTTTACAATAATAGTCGATGACTAGTTTGATTTTAGATTGCATGTATTTGAACAATTGGGACACATAAATCGAGATTTAAGCGTAAGGTCATCTATAATAAGGATTCCAGATCTGATATCACATTAACTCGACCAAATGCTTCTGTGCCTAAATATCATATGACAAAGTCGCCATACTACACTGTCGTCTCACTATTGCGCAAAAATGTCTTGATGCCTCTAGGATGATCTCTGCATCGCGATCTACAGTTTGAGTACCGTCGTCCGCATTCTCATCGATGATATCGTGTATGAACTGTACACTATCATTCCGCTTTTGTCGACTACATCCCATCCCCCACCTTGAACGGACAGCCCGAAAAACAGGAGACGCAATTGGTCGAAATTCTGCTGTCTGACCGAAAGTTAATACAGCGTCAAAGCAAATATTGTAACGGGGTTACACGAAAGTCATAACCGTGTGTAGACTTTTGGCTATGTAACCATAGTGTAGCCATTTGGCTCTCCACCACTCATTTACATATCTCTTAGATTAACTATGCCACATAGTTTAGTCTATACATTTACACCAGGGTCAGATAAAACAATTCAATTCAGTTCTATTTTTGCAGTTAATTAGTGTTATCCTTGTTTTAAGGGACACTGACTCTGCGAGTCCTAGTTACAGGACTGTACTTGGTTCTAGTATAGAACCGAAGGCGGGACGCCTACAGAGACAGACTCAGGGAGTCCTACGTCTTCCTCTGTGCACTGCTACGCACCCCGCTGCAAATATACCACAAATATTGCGTCAAGTCAGGGAACTCACTTCTCTGCTTGAATTATATATGGGACGTACTCGCTATCCATCATGCAAAATGTCGTGTTAGTAGTGACCGCTTGTGTCAGGTTCCTTGTCAGCAAGACCCATCAGTCCGCTTTACAATCCCCTTCCACCGCACCCACTCAACAATACAACCAGTGCATGAGAGATCCTGAAATTACAATAATAATAAAGATTATAGATTTAACATTTATATTGTTACTCGTTTGCGGTACTAAGGGGATAGGCCTTTAAAATTTAAATTAAAGTGTAGCAGGTAGTCAGCCTTCGGGTAGTTGCAGGGTTTAATCGTCTTGGTCTTATTGTCATGGTATCAGGTGTGAGCTGAACACCGCTGCTATCATTCGCTTAATCTCCTCCAGGACGAGTCCCATGGAGACACGGTGCTGTTCACGGTTAAAGCCGTTGCCAACACCAAGGTAAGTGTACGCCTCAGCGAAGGTGAGCGACAGCATCAAGTCACTGCCGAGCTCCAGCTGCACGATGAGCTGTCGAAGATGGTCGTGCTCGTACGGAAAGCGATTAAATCGTATGGACGATCATTTCAGAAAGCGCACCAGCACAGCGTACTCCTTCTGTGGTGGACTTCGTCGATGGTATCCGTGGACTATTACTGGATACCCGCAGCCGAGGAGATGTATATTTTCAAGACACCTGTCACGAACACAGCCCGCTCGGGTGTCATGGGTACGCTAATGTCGGGCGCGAGGTTCTGCAAGGCTCGTACGAGCGGCACAATCTCAACGAAGGATAGGTACTGCGACAGGGACAGCCTTGGCAGTTCGACTGGGCCAGTGGGCAGTGAAACAGCGTCCTGGGAGATATTGTCGGGTCAGCCGATAAAGCTTGATTGCGTGCCGGCCGCTTGCAACGCGCCTTTTTTGCACCGAGCCGAAGGCGATTTTGAAATCATTCTAGACCAGGTTGGTTGGCACTGACCCCGCAAACTGTCGTAGCCGGATTACAGCGTTGTGACTTATCGCAAGCAATGCGCCAGACGTGACAAGGCTCGTTCCGGGAAAGACTACGACAGAGGCCGTGGTTGAGGCGATGGTGGACGCAGGCATGATAGATAGAACTGCGACGGGGTTTAGCCCAGACGACGACTTTGATGATTTATTTCTCGCTGTGGTGATACTTAATAAACAATCATGTTTGCAGAAATGTATAGGTACTTTAGCCGGACCACGTGATCGTCCAGTGTCTTCGCGACATTTTAGTCGCGGGCTATCACAAGTCAATTCGATATAAAATTTTGCAAAATAATTTTGGAGATGATTTCCTTTCGTTAGATAATTTGCTTAAGCAAAATATTGTTGAGCTGGTATGCAGTGCACATACTGACAGTCTGACTAGATTTGTGGTCTAATATTCGATTCTTAAAAGGAAGGGGTTACAGAATATAAATCTACGTTGTCTTCGACATTTTAATACCCATAGAAGCAGACCAGTTATCGATATTTATGACTTGATTTGAGATTTTATAATGACGCACAAATTAGTTGCGGGAATCGCTCAGGTATATTAGACATATTAGACTCTTAGTACTACAAATACTATTGAAAAGAATTCTACTGTGGAATTACTCATAAGACCATTCCTGAACCTTTGTACGTCAACCAGGCAACACCAATACCTACATGTCGATGGAGATGGGCTACTGGACTGGGGCTCCCAACTCAACCGATGGCGACAGGTTCTGAAAGCTGGAGGTTTCCCGGAGCAACATCAGCAGGAGGATGCGGACGATCGGATCTGACAGCCAAATCGTCAAATATTACTGTGCGTCCCAGCACGACCGATTCGTCGACTAATGGTGTTCGGTTTCTCGAGCGATACAGCGAAGGAGGTCGAAGGACTGATACAGAAGGTGCTCGTCGGCTTGGAGTGCGGGTGCTCATTTTTTTGAACGTCAATAAAGAGAAGGGTTCGACAGAGTTCTTTTGTTACAACATTCGCTGCGCTCTTGAAGACGCTTTGGTGGAGCTTGCTTTCAAGATTAGCATGCGCCACCTTAGCAGAGAGCACTTGGATGTGAGGAACTTCGAGGTCGCGAGGGCCAAAAGAATCCTCCACTACGACAAACAGCGACGAAAATCGTGCAGCTCTCGATTGAGTAAGGAGAGAGCGATGCCAGTCTGGTGGGCGATGCCACGAGCCGTATGTGCGTTTTGCAAGAGCTGCAAACGCAGGAAGCACTGAGCCATGCGACATCGACATCGACAGTACGATGCCCGGGATCGTGACTTCCAGGAGCCTCCGGAACTCCTGGACGAGATCCCCTTCGTTCAAGAGCAGCTGCTGCACTTACCTATTCAAAAGTAAGGGCGTTTGAAACGTAGAGCGCGTGTGTTTGCATCCGTGCGTGGCCAAGGAGCTCGCTCACACAGCAATTTGGATAACGGACAGCAGACCAAGGCAGCGGACTAAGGCGGTGGATATCGGATCAAGGAGGTTATGTTGAGCCGACAGCATAGTGACAGCACGCGTCCCATGACCACGAACCACTACCTTACTAATATACATCCGCTGTTTGTTACACGTTAACGGACAATTTGAGCGCCTCTGCTAAGCACAATCTCGTCATCACTTGAGCAATCGTTGACGCGGAACTCTTCTTCATTTGATGGCATGAGGCCCCCATCTTCCTCGACTTCGTCATAGGCTTCACTAGCCACCACAGATGCTACAGGAGATGGAGTAGTTGTCGTAGAAGATCGTGTCGTATCAGCCCCTCGGAGCCTTTCAATGTTGGTGATACTGCCAAGCGACGACGTGCACAACCGCTACGCCATTTCGACCTCGACCTGGTCGACGATCACTCTGTAGTATGAGTATGGAATGTGAATGGCGCAGCCATCGTCTCTGACGGAGGTGAGGCAGTGTTTGCAGCAATTCGATTATCGGTTAGAGGGGGAGTCTAATCAGATGTGTGTGAAAATTGGACTTTGCGCTGAGGAGGGCTGTTGACCGTCGCCACTATCTCCGTCACTTTGCTGTTCCTACGACTTGGGATACTGATGAGATCGCTGTTTACCCTTGGGGCCCTGTTGGGCTCGCTGATTGCCACCGCGCGGCTTCTTCTGGTGCTTGCCACCGCGACGCTGCTGTTGCTTGCCACGTTTCTTGCTGCGTTTCGCAGGGTCTTCAGTGATTTCTACAAACAAAACATTAGTCTGCAGCATGACATTGAGCACCAAGCAAACACTAATCTTCCTCTGCAATATTTTGCAGCAGCTCAGTCTCACCAAGGTAGTAGTCAGTACCACGACGTGCTGCTTTGCGATGAGTCCATCCGGTCGGCGTGTAGTACCGCGACAGAAGCTCGAGTCCATGGTTCTCAATGAGCCACCCTCGCGCTTTGATCCGAGGCCAAATGGTGTTGAATGTCAGTTTTTCGCTCGTTTCGCCGGATTGTGCGCCACGAGTCCATTTTTTTTAATGAGGGCGAGAAAAAGGAGGCTTCCCTCCCAAGCTATGAATTATCCCGCAAATGTCCCCAACATGCTAAGCTATCTTATTTTTTGTATTGGCAAAATTGAAGTGAGTATAGACAATTGTGTATCCTGTCACGTACAGGATACCAAAATAACTAACCTGACAGGAACAGCTCTTTGTGTCGAACGGGTTAACCAAACAGAGTTCGTTTTACCTTCTAAGTGGCAAGCCGGAAGATTGGCCCCGAAGAAGAGGCTCCACGTCCGTCAAGTTACCCTAAAGTCAAAGAGGCGGGCGCAAGAGGTGTTCAGCTGCGAGTAGCCTTACTCCATATCTACGTTCTGTCAGACCCGTCGCGGGTAGGCAGCGCGCTACATTACTGGGGCTTTTCTTCCTAAGAGTGACCAGCATAGTGTTCTGGGCTGAAAAACCGATATTGTGTGGGTTGCTGTCCTCTTGGGGACTGGTGCGCGTGCCAGCCTTGAGTCTGGGTTAGAAGTTTAGCAAAGACACCCTTTAAGATTCGAACCCGGGGCTCTTCAAAAACAGAGGACAAAGAGAGTTTGTGTAGTGTATAACTTTAGTATTGATTAAGTAGTCTATGTGCCCGAGACTACAAGGTTCACAGGACACTTCCCTGACGCGAACTCAGTACGCTGTCTGGAAGAAGTTATCCCACAGGGATCACCAAGCTGCTACTTCGTCTGGCCATACACGCCTCGGACAACTTTTCCTGAACAAGCCAGCTGACTGCGCCGCAAAGCGGCGCAGTCTTCGTTCTCCGGAGCGCCTAAGCCAATAGCCTCGCTTCGCTCGGCCGGATGTACTTAGGTGTGTTATCGTTTAGATTAATGTACTGGGGTTTTTAGCCAATCAGAAATGTGTGACTGACGGACAGACGGACGGACACGTGGTTTATGTTAAAGATTCGCAGCGCCACAATTTCATTGCCTGCATGATTATGACAAACACGCTGTCGTGTCATCCGAAGCGGTATTGTAGAGACAGTGCTGCAGTATATGGGGCAGGGTCTCACTAGGTTTCTAGGTTGTAATATCCATTAAATTTTGGTGTGGGTGTTTATGAGTCGACTACACAAAAAGTATGGAGGAGAATGCTGTCAGTGCCGACGAAATGGAGCCAAGCGAAGTATATCCGCTTATTGGTGCACCAGGAATGAGCCAGGCAGAATTGAAAGAGATAAGTAAATCCGGCTGGGAGGCATTTGATGAGAGGAAAAGTGTGTCAGCTTATTTTTTGCTGCAATATTGATGTCCAGCTGACTATTATGTTGTGACGATTTGGCATTAGATAAAATTGTCCGTGTCCTGTCCGCTGTGTTAGAGGAGCTTGAGTCGGCTCCGACAACGAGTACCAGAAGAATAGGTGTAAACCTGGAAGGCTTGTTCTACCTCGTGCTACCGAAGAAAATGTGGAGGGCGGTAGCTAACAAGTCCAACCGATATTTTGCACAGCTCAGAGGTTACTCTCCTGCAGAATGGGATGCTAGAAACCACCGTATTCGTTGTACCAACCCTGAGTACCAAGCATGCAGTCCTGGCCAGCGCGAACGTGACATGATGAGGGTGAAGCAATTTCAGCCGCTCGAGATCGTGAATTTTATGGAGCTCCTGGTGGCGCAGTCGCTGTGCATGCATCGCGGTCGTCCATCAAAGAAATAGGTAGTTGAAGCCTCTGGGGCAGTTCCAAAAGGCACCTTCGGCACATTTATGGCTCGCCATCGCTTTGAGGAGGTCGTGAGATATTTGCATTTCAGTAACAATGAAGCCCCGAGGCAACCAAGTTGAAGACATGGAAAATTAGCGGGATCTCCGACATGATCAACGAAGCTTTCCTGTCAGCAATGACGGTTGGCCCACGCATTTCGTTTGATGAGGCAATGATCCCCATGCGTAGTCGCTACAACCCCGTCCGACAGTACTTGCCAGCAAAACCCCACAAGTGAGGCACGAAGCTCCACATGATGTGCGGCGCTAGCACATGATACTGCTACAGGTACTAATAACTCCTGATGGCATTGCTGTTTTGCACTGTGAAACTAACGTCAGATTCTACTTCGTTTGTTGTTGAGCGGAAATATATCAAGGAAAAGTAGACAGCGACCGGAGAGAGATGAACGCAGGCTCCAATGCCGTTCTAAGAAACTTGGAGCCTGTCCTGCAGAATGCAACCAATAGACTGATTGTCACGGATCACTTCTACTCCAGCGTTTTGCTGTCCACGATTCTCCTCGAGAAGGGGCTGTATCACGTTGGTACAATTCGCACAGACAGCAGAGGCTACTGTAAGGAGATCGTGTACGACAAGAAAATCATGCCCAAAAACGTACCTAGAGGAACACTGCGCTTGTAACAGGCTCGTGGTTATCCTGGTATGGTGGCGGCATGTTGGATGGACAAACAAGCAGTATACTCATCGCTACGGGCTGTTCTACGGCTCCTACCATTCTGACTCGTCGGGAGAGAGGCTCCACACTGCTACTAAAGGTACCGGCTCCTCAACTGGCTAAAGACTATCAAGATTACATGGGAGGAGCTGACCCCACGATTAACTCAGACTTCAGCGATTTTCGATTCAAATGGCGGTGCGGCTGAAAAAATATATTACCATGTCATATTTCTCGGAGTGGTGGATATGGCTATAGTGAACATGTACATACTGTATAAGCGCATGTACGCCGAGCATTTTCCCGAGAAATCAGTCCCCCAACACTACAACTTTCTCGAAGAACTGCAGTCTGTCTTGCTGTCTCCCGGGCCAAGAGATTTTGAAGGTGATGTGTCTGTTCAAGATCTTTTCTCCCGTTCGCCCGTTCACCCGAGAACGCACGAGCGCCCTCTCGCACACATGTACAGGCTCTCTGCGTGCTCAATCGCGTCCAAAAATTTCGGCGTGTCGTAGTAGAAGACCAAATAGTCAGCCGAAGGCGGCAGTACGTATGCAAAGTCTGCTCGATGCTCCGGCGAAGGTTGAAGCTGTCTGTGTGGGTAACTACACATTTCTGTCCTGCTTGCTCAATGTCTCGAGCGCCAAAAGGCAGAGTATATCTCTGCAACAGAGAACGCCAACATGACCCGGATGGAGTACCCAATCCCGCCACATGTAGCCAGATCTGGCACGACCTATGGCACAACGACACCAACATACCTATGGGGCTCCATTTTCGAGTACGCACCTCGCGAAGATGCCGCAGCTACAGTAACTGAGCACACAGACGATGGTTTTGACGGTGATGATAGTAGTGACCGGTTGGAGGACGAGTTGGAGCAGCTTCTCTCTGACTCTTGAATATGTAAAATTGAACAAAGCTTGCCTGACAATCTTTTGCACGAACATACTTGATGATGGTGCTACTGTGACGTACAGGTTAGTGCATACGGATTCCTACGACTACGGCGTTTGGAACAGGTTAGTTCACGCACGATAGTTTTTATGGTGGCTGGTACAGGCTAGTGCACCATGCATCCAGACTGCAACCTGTACGTGCATGTAACATCAATTGTTGCGGAATTTTTACTCATACAAATTCTAGTAAATAGTTATCCGGACCATGACAGCCTGAAAAACGACAATTTAGTTGGTGTTGAATGGGTTAAAGATCTCATACACAACAAAAGGTACTCCTGGCAGGAATCCAGTGCGTATCCTCATGCAGTTGCCAAATCAGGAGGATGGTGGTTGAACAGTCGCTTCCGAAGATACCGTGAGAAATCCCCAGATTACCTGTGATTTCCCGGATTGTGGGAGCTAGTCACCTTCCTGAGACTTATGGGGCTCTTTTCTGGGTGAATGCTGCAAGCGGCCGCCAGGAGCATATTTCCCAGATTGACTCGGGATCGGTATGGTCCTTGGCGGCGCTCGATCCGGGACTTAGCTTGCTTCGCTTGGAGCCCGTTCACATCATTACTTTACAATGTCCGATCTCTTGTCCCCCGCTGGACAGGCAGTGAGAGTCCTCTCCACGCTCTTGGTCGCTGACGCACTAATTGTTGCGCATCACCATTCATCCACTATCCTCCAAAGTTTACGGACACATCGTGTCAGAATACATGTGACTAAGCCTTTTTTTCGGTTCGGTTTGTGGGTTCGAATCGTTGAAATAACTAAGCTATCAGCATTTTTAAATGGCACTTGTTTAAAAAATTTAGAGTTCCAGCTATTATGTTATATGTGCACATGTACGCGCGGTTTTCGTTTTCCGCTTTGCTTCGTTGAATTGCATAAGCAAATCTAGGTCACACCTGACATGTTCTCGATGTTAAAATACACATGAGGAGACCATCAAAATCTCTTCGTCCCGCAGTTTCTTGCAGACTCTGCTAAATTCGATCCTCATTGTGGGTTACAAGTTTTTATAGGCGGGCGCAGAAGGGATATGATTCTTAACCACTTCGACTTTTCAGATATCACCGTAGATATAGCTGCAGTGGGTGGACGACCAGTGAATTATATTCCTCTTAATTGGGGGTAGATCAGTAAGTGTTGCCAGATCGGTACTGCTGTTTGGTCGCTGCAGCAGCAACAGGAGCACACCAAGCTGATCCAGGTGTGCTAGACTAGGGCAGTGGTTGGCGAACTGACCAGAGCCACCGCCACGTAACGATTCGTCGCACAATTGCCATCAACCACGAACAGAAATCATGTAGAGTGTCTTTTGTGGAGGCCCGGCACTATTTGAACACTATACGTATTATAGCTAACTATATCAAATGTTAATTACACGTTTTGATCATCATCCAAATCTGTCGCCACCGACTTCATTTTCAAGGGAAGGGGCTTCCAAACACACACCATTTGTTGCATCCGTGTTGTGCGCATAAATATCAGTAAAGTTTTCTTCATCATACTGTGCTTGGATGCGGCGCGCACTCAAACGAAGGAGCAAATATCATTATATTCGTCTACTTCGCTGGGTTGGAGCCTCAAAATAACGACAGGTGCCCATTCTCGCCGTCGGGCGGGCCCTGAAATTTTGGTCCACGAGGGCCATTGTGGAGCAGCTCCGTGTTGAGTGGAGGGTGGCGAAATTAAACAGCTCTCTAGTCCTTGGCTCGGTGCTCGCCAATCTTGACCCACTGTGACACACGTCACTCTGCATGGTTGACATTCATTGTACTTGGGGTGGAGATATCACACTCCCAAATACTAACCTTCAGTGATCATGGAAAACAGCTTCTAGATATGGAGATTCTCGGGCATGGGTCTGAAAATTAACATAACTATTCTTCCCTCCACACTCGCTTTAATGTTTATCAACGAATTATATGTCAGAAGAATAAAGTGAACGAATCGATACAACTGCAAGGTTTGTGGGCGGTGCTAAGGTATGACCACAACATTATAATGCTCCTTAAACATTTTTCTCCATTTTATTCTCATTCGTTGTCGGGAAGCGAAGGATAAATTGGGCGGTTTTATCTACGGGCTATCCATCCTGCGAATCGGATATTTCTGGTAAACAATTTACTAGGAGCCGCTGAACTTAAGGTTACAAACCTTTACGCTGTTCGCTAGTAAATCGCCTCCTTGGACAAGTGAAAGAAAATCTAAAGGATTGATATCATAATATCACTGCAGCCACTAAACCTTGCGCAACAATATCATAGTTGATCTAGTATACAAGTGCCAGGACTGAATGGAGCTGTCGGTCGTCAACAAAGCGAGGCCAAGGCTTTTAAGTGTATTGTCGTCTCATATCAGCACTATCTGAATATCTTATCACATCTAGACAACATATCCATGAAGGATACAGTTAATGCTTCTACGTGGATTTCGCTTTCCTGTCTACCTATCTTTTTCTCTCACGTAAAGCATGATGTATCCAGACTTATGATAGTATATGTAAATCCGACTGTGATAGCTCTTAAGTTTCGAGGTTGCATAATAACAATGTTTTTTATGGTCACCTTAATTATAGTCTTTGCCAATCGTCATCTTGTCGGGGCGGGTTTTGGCCACGCGAGCTTCATCGATCAAGTTCGTTACCTCATATTTTGCGGCAAACCAGGGGTCCGCACTATTGGATTGTGATTGCGAGATTGCCAATATTGTCCATCACAATATGAGATTGTGCCGAGATCGACAATCACAATCTCGGATTTCCCCTACGCCCTAAAAGGTTTTACTGCAGCTGGAGCCAATCAACCACGCTTACATTGCATTCCACCAACCATTTGCTTGAATCCGAGCCCACGAGGAAAACCTCAACGCTTTTTCGCGCCATTTCGGTCTGCAAAGCTTGTACTGAGAGATAGCTAGAGATTGTTTCCTGACCATTAACCAATTTTCCACCTCCGAAGATAGCTACTGTACCAGCCGCACGCCATAAAGAACGCCGAGATTGTCAAGATACTCTACAAGAACCCCACACCAACGGAGAGAACGTGCACACTCTGCAACGAAGTGGTGAAGCAACGGAAGGGAGCCGGCTACACGTACAGTTGTGTAGATATAGACAATAGATAGCAATACCCAGGTCGGAGATTGATGAGATTGCAATATGAGATTGTTCCAGCCCAAAGCAGACAATCAATATACAATCTAAATTGTCGGACCGCTGGCGGCAAACTACATCGCGCGATCATGTTGGTCAGCGATACTGAGATTTTCAACTTCACATCGGAGTGCACACGAAACTTGAGTCCATTCAAGTAGTACAGGATTTGGTCAAACTTGCTAATGCCTTCAAGGCGTTGGATGAGAGTTGTCATCATTGTTGTACACCTCACTATCAGCTGTCTGTTCGCAATGTAGAGTTTCTCTAGCACCGCGAGTTGGTAGTTCAACGACTAGAAGTATTGGAGCACATGCTTACAGAAATCCCTCCTGGTGCTCCTAGCTTCGTGACGCCAATGATCATGCAGAAACAAATGACGGTAGAAATCGGCTTGTTAATGGTACGTATGCTTGCGACTTTGGCTTCGAAGCCGATAATACAGTAGGTGTTCTCGATATGAAACAGCCATCCACCTACCGGTGAATTTGGGCAAAGTACTTGGGGAAATGGAACAGTCTGCCATCTAATAGAAATGCATGCTCGTTTGACGAGGCTCCACCATGGCAAAGTCCTTGGCGACTTGGTGGAGGGGGCACTTTATACTTAAATATACTGCTTTGTTTTTATATCGTGAGCTTTTCCACATCTGACAGTGCTTTTTGGTGCTGCTGCTCTCCGCAAGGCATGTTCTGCCACCAAAATAGCTGATCGCTCAGTCAGCCAAACGCGTCTGCTTGTGATTGTTTCGTTTTCAGACTGGTTGACAGCAGAAAAGGCGTTTTTTTTTAAATAATATGCTCATTTTAAAAAATCTGATTACGGCTTTCTTCTTCGATCTGGAAAATGGCGTGGCGCTGCAGTGCGCTCTCGAACGACGCACTCGTGGACAACCTGGCGCGAGCGGGAATTGTTCAGTCGCAACGAGTCATGCGAGCCATGAAGGCAACGGACAGAGCGCAATACGTGGCTCCGATGGCAGACAGCGGTCTACAAGCTACAGTAATATCGCCTGAACAAGCTTACCAAGACGCCCCTCAACGACTAGGCTTCCAGCAGACCATCTCGGCCCCACACATGCACGCGTATGCACTGGAACTGGCCGACGTAGCCATCAAAACATTGCCGAACCCAAGATTTTGGATGTCGGGGCTGGCTCCGGTTACTTAACGGCGTGCCTGGGCCACCTTGTGGAACAGATCCCCGGGGGCAAGTGTTTGGCATTGAACGGATCCCACAACTGGCACAATTGGCTCATAACAATATTGAACGAGCTGATGGAGATCTGATCCGAAGAGGAATCGTGTCGGTGGAGCGTAAGTTGATGATTTATTATTGTTTTGTTTGAAGAATTAACGATATTTGTTGCAGATGGAGATGGATGGTCGGGTTTGCCGAGTCAAGCGCCGTACCACTTTATCCATGTTGGTGCTGCTGCTATGGAACCTCCTAAAGCGTTGATGGAGCAATTGGCTGAAGGAGGAAAGTTGGTCGTCCCAGTCGGGGAACAAGGAGCAGCTCAAGTGCTGATGGAGATTCAACGCACCGACAAGGATACGTTCTCTAAGCGCGAACTCATGGGGTTTCCTACGTTCCACTTGTGAAGAAGCGCACCGAGCTGTAGGTGTCCAACCCGACCGATATACTGGAAAAGAAGGGACATCTGGAAAACAATAATGTAAGTGGAAGTGCTTTGATATTTTCTCGTTGACTTTAAGCTACTAAATGGCGACTGCTACCTGCTACCTGCGGCTCAAGGCGTGTCTTACTCATGTCTAGGCTGGATACCTGCAACTGCAGCAAATTCACTTAGATCCACCACTTGCATGGCGTTGACTGCTGCGAGCAGATCAGCCTGTACAATTTGCTGGACCAAACGTCTTTGCGTATCAAAGTAGAGCAGTAGCCGTGACGGAAACGTGATCTTGTTGCCAATAAGCCTTGACACCAGGACTGCATCGACCAGTACACGAGGGAACAAAGCTGCGATCGTGTTACGTGCGATGCATCCGCTGAAAAGCGCGACAACTTCCACAACGCAGCCACCGTCGTTGCCGCAGACTTGTTTGATCTTAAACGCGATCTCATTACGTGCATCTCCACGCTCTACAAATGCTAGCACGCGAATGGACTTGATGGTGAAGGAGTGGTTTCTGAAGGTAGGTTTGCCACGCTGCATGGAGAACTGGTGAACGCTGCCACTAGCTGCTGGATCAACTTGGCTTAGTGTGTCTTGAATAAAAGAACCCGCTCATGCGTGGTGTCAGACCCAAGGACCTGCTTCGTACACTCGTCAAAATGTATTTGCGAGGCGAAGCACATCGCTCTCGAACCGCTGGCGACTCAGCACCAGTCCTTGGATGAAAAGATCTCGACGCTCCATCAAGCTTCGAATTTGTCGCCGGAGTTCGTTGATATCCAGGATGAGATTGTTCACCCGTGAGTTGTATTCTTCACGCTCGCGTCGTTCTTGTTGTTGTGCGGCACTGATGCGATACGGTCGCTTGCGAGCATTGTCTGGAATGAAAGTCGACTTAGACTCATCGGTCGCTGATGGTTTGGCAAGTTGGCTTGGGTCGGCTACTTGTTGTCGACTTGTTAGTAAGGGTTGTTGGGAAGGTGATCGCGCTGGGGTAACTGAAGGTGGATCATCTTCTTCTTGCTCTTGAGGAGAGCAGAGGATAGAGGATATCTTCATCTTGCCCGTAGGTGGAAAAATGAACAATGAAAGAAGAAAAGATAGATTCCGCAGATGTCGACGCCAAGCAGTGAATTCGAGGCATGCGCGACCCGGCGAGATACCATCTCCAACTCGTCTACATCATCGACAATTTCCCTTCGCGACAATCCAGCTCTTCCTTCTGGAACCTCGCAGCCTCGCGCAATGTCGAAAGTCAGTTTATTAACATAATGGAATCGACGACGATAGGCAAATAGATAACTAGCTGATGGCCCAATGAAGATGACTACATGTAATGATCGAGGTCGTCAAGGCTTTAAAGTCTTTTTCAAGCCGAGGAAGCTTATACCATGCAGCGTCGATATTCCATTGAAATAATGTGAGCTTCGTTTGACAGTGTCATATTCTTTACTTGGAACGCCTTGGGTTCGTAATGCAACAGTCTGAAAGGCAACAACATGCAACTGCTTCACTTCAGCAATCTCCTATCCTTCCGGTTCGTAGGTTCCTCCCATGAGCGCAGCGAACTCTCTCGGTCGGGCCTCCTGTAGAGCTGCGAGTGCTGCAAAGACGTCAGCTTGGGCCACTTGGCGCACAATTCGCCTCTTGGCGTCAAAATACAGGAGCAGACGAGCTGGGGTGGTGATGCTCAAACCGATCAATTGGGACACCAGCATCTCGTCGCTCAGGACGTGGGAACATGGCCGAGATGATCTGTCGCGTGAACCGTCCCGTGAACTCGCCGACAGCTTCAACCAGACAGCCACCGGCCCCACCGGTGATCACGCGGACTTGAGCCGAGTCCTCAGTATCGTTTTCCTCGTCCTCCTCAATGTACGATAGCACTTGCGTGGTGGCGATAACGCACGTTCGGTGGTTAAAGGCGTGTCGATCTGCAGCGTGAACTCGTAGACACCACCGGGCGGTGGTGCCGACGAGCCGGACTGTTCCATGAACATACGCGAGAAGTTGCAGCCTTCCTCGGTCGAGTGCACGTTGCGGAGCTGGTCGGTCCTTCCAAAGAGAATGTCGTCGACGATGCTCAGCACGCCGCCTTCGATGCGTTGGCGGTTTAGTAGCAGACGAGTGATCTGCAGGTCGGGACTCCATCAGGTGCATGACTTGCTGACGGAGGTCGTTGACGTCCAACGTGAGATTGAACACCTGCGACTCGAAGTTCTGGAACTCGTGGCGACTGCG
>JAAVTG010000200.1:0-103734 GCA_011947345.1 Phytophthora quininea | reverse complement strand
ACTGCAGGCGACCCGGCTTCAAGCAGCTGATAGAGAAGAACTGTTTCCAGAGCCAAGTCGCCGAACTTCATCACGAGTTTCTACAAAACAAGCGAATAAGAACCGTGTAAAAGCTGTGGGATGAATTCGTACGTACAATATACTTTTTCGCTTGGCTTCCGTCTGAAAGTGATGACGCCAGTTTCCTTGCTGCAGAGGCGACGGATCCTCGTTTATTATCCATCGCCTTTTCAAGCTTCTTGACGAGTGTGGTCAGGATCTGGTAGACCAAGTACGACTGCTTCGAGTCCTTCCAGAATGGAAGCATCTTAAATAATACTCCGAGGTATCCAAATGCAATAACGGACAACCCGAACGCACCAGCCACTACCAACTTCTTCGTCGGGTCGATAAACAACCAAAACGAGCCATAGTCGAATGTCTTCGTGTTCATAACGCGGTTCACAGTGTCGTTTGGAGCGATATTCAGGAAGATGAGCCACAATGTCCACGCCACACACACGATTAATGCTAGAGCAATGGAAACCTGCAGGACAATATTTCTCTCGCGTTCTTTGCCAGCAGACACGGTATTGACCTTCTGCTTGGTGTACTTGCTGTTCTTCTTTTCGAGAGCGCTACCGAAAGTGTCTGCCGTTACAGGGTGGACTCTTTTCGGGGCGACGGACGGCTGATGTTGTAGCAACGAAGACTTCCGACGCAAAGGACGGTCATTACTCTCCGGAAAGAAGACTTCTCGGGCTTCGTCGTCATCGACCACGCCTACCTTACCAGGCGACTCCATTCTCACAGTGAACAGCCACAGGTTTCGTTCTTGGATCGGCTTAAAAACGGAAAAAGTACCTCATCGAACGATCACCTCGTGACCGTAACCGAAATATTTTGAACGTGATGAAAACACAAGACATATCAAAAACATACACATCTTTCAACTAGGCCACGACACATTGAGAAGGCTGGCCGTGCTTTTGCTCAGCAATTCTACCTCGTCATGTCGGCATGTGAAAAGGAAATGGCCGAACAAGCGCGATACCAGCTGTCAACGGAGGAGGTCGTGCTTGCTCTTGAAGAGCGTGTTATATACTGACACGCGATTTAGTTGAGGAAGTGGAATGTACATCCGCTTGACGAGGCGCCGGCGAAGAGCCTCAACGAGCGTGTGGGTACAATTTGTGGCGCTAATGATGAGTAGGCACTGTGTGCTGCTCAATCGAGCGCGCTTCCTTCCCGTCATGGAGCGCCGATAATACAAAATGGATTATGAGCAATTAATTTGGCGGAAAAAGGATGTGGGGTGACGTCGGCCAATCACAAGCCAAAATTCCATCAACTTCAACTTGTTTCAACAGTTGAAATTCAACTGGTTCGTCCTCTTCATTGTCGTCCCGACAGCTTACAATCGCGACCATTTCCCGAACGCTCGGGAACTAGTCCCCTGAGGCTCATAAGGCGCGACAATCAAATTGGGAAAACACGAGAGAAAAACCCAGAGATATTGCAGAGTTGAGGAAGAGTAGAATGGAACGCAAGATACTCAGCATCGTTCGAGGCCAGGATAGGCGCAGCTGGACCATGGAGGATGGAGATCACACCCAGGTTCGAGATACTTTAACGTTTAAATCCTACATCCATGTCTTCCTATTTGGATTATTTTCGTAAATGCGGCTTCCCGCTGATCTCGATGGTCCACCAAATGAAGACCGAGTTCAACTTTGTAACGTCACACTGTGGAAATAATACAATGAATCGGGAACCCCAAAAGCCATTTGCTACAATGAGCGTTTGATGGTCGTCACCTGCTCGACAAGCAGATTTACAATCAAGATGAGACGAATGCAGAGTCAAGAAGGTGTTGGGGATCCCTGTAAGCCTGAAATCGAAGAATGGTTGGGGTGCACGTAGCGACCACCTCGTTGGCAACGATGACTGATGAAGTGTTCGTGGAAATTCGACAAGTACCTTTTCAACCGTCCTGCTCGGGAATGGTTCGATCGCTTTCTTCGCTTTGCTTGAATTTTAGAAAGCCTCTGGCGTATTAGCTCCATGACTTCAGTATGGCAGTTCCTCGCGGCGATTTCAAGACTCCGACGGATACACAAGTCACTACAAACTGCATTCAGCAACATCTTCACAACTTGAAAACGTACCATCGCGGCTGCCACGTCAAGACCCTGATCGGGACTGGTTGACTTGCCGTTTTCCCTTAGCAACAACTCCAGTACCTCTGTATTCCCAGTTCGAGCGGCTTCTTCCACACCGAATCCAACACTGTACTTCAGGCGATATTGAAGTGCCGCTACATGAGCGAATCGCACCGACCTCTTTGAATCGAATGGCGCCAACACCAAAAACTTCACAGTCTTGATATATCTGTTAGCTGCAGCCGCGTCGACTGCGCTGCTAAGCTCCTCGTGACTACAGTAGTCTCGGAGAACCTTGACTACCTTCGTTCGTCCTGCAGCTGCTTCGAGCGCTTCACTAATAAATTCGTGTCTACAGCACTTGACGAGGCTCTTCATTACTTCTATTTGCCCCACAGTAGCAGCAACTTGGAGTGCGGCACCCAACTCCTCGTCAGCACAATATTTTTCAGCAAAAGCACCGCCACGGCGTAACCACTTCGAGCTGCCTCTTGAGCCGCATCACCAAACGAAAAATAAGGTCAACCGTCTCTGTGTGTCGAGTAGCCACTCCACAATACCGGGGCGTCCACAGGTCACAGCTTTGCCCAGTGCGGCGCTAATCGTGCTTGGATTGCAATATTCGTATAGCAATCGCATCGCTTTGAGATTTCCTTTAATGACTGCAATCTCCATTGGCATTTGGAGGTAGTTCTGCTGCTTAAACCACCACGTAGATGCCATTCGTTTTAGCACCTCGCAATGTCCATTCGTAGTGGCTGCCAAGAGAGCCTTACAACATGCGTGACGAAGATGGTAATCCATTGACATTTCCATCACAACGTCAGCGTGGCCATTCCCTGCAGCCTCAACCAACGCTTCCCGTGAGTATTCTCCTACTCGGTAGTAGCAAAGCCAACGAACCATCGCCAGGTGGCCGTTTGCGGCGGCGCCGCGCATGGCCGCAGCAGTGCCGCGGTGTCCTCGCAGATACAATTGTTCCACGATATCTAGCCGCCCGAGAGCCGCCGCACCGTTCATCGCCTTCGTAGTCCACCTCCTCGTAGCACCAAACACTCGGACAGTCGTTGAACACAGCAGCGTCGATCGTCTCGGGCATCAACAGAGAACTCACTGCGGTAACCACATGATCCAGTACGCGAACGGACCTTAGAAGTGAGACAATGACACACGTGAGGGACTCCCAGTCCTGCATCGTAAAACTTGAAATGAGACATCAACGAGTCTTGAACGTTTTGAACTTCGTCGTCCTCCGCCGAAAGCCAACGGCCATCGGTCCGCTTGGCGACGTATAGCGTCAAGTTGTCTGGAGCGCCGTCATACTGGAAATACGTATGGATCATCTGCATTAACTGTCCAACTCCCTCGGTTTCTTCGACCCCCAGGGCCGCCAATCTGCCGTCTGGAACCGTGAGGCACGACAACACCTTCATATCTCCCATGTTCAGTTAGTTAGGTCGTTCTCCATCGCTGTCATATTTGACTTTGTCCATACAAATTTCAAGTTAAATTAAATTTAGCCAATCATGTTTTCTCTGATTTCCGACCAATCCCGTCGCACTTGGTCGCCCCCACCAACATTTTGTGATTCCGAACTCGTTGCCGCCGCCCGATCCGGCCATGGCCAACGCGCGACTGAAGCTGGCGCGGCGCCGAGCCTCGACCCGCCGCCAAGAGGCCTCGCGATCTCAAGAAACGACCTCGTCACAGACGCCGCCGCCCGAAAACGCCGCGGAAGACGCTTCTCCGAGCCAGAATGAGCGTCTAACGACGGCTCAGAGCGAGCTGGAGGCGCTGGAGGGCGCTCTAATGGAACGGAAACAAGCGCTAGAGACCCAGCTACAGACCCTGACACTGGGGAAGCCTCTCGGCCGAGAGACCGAGCCTGGTTTCGACCCATCCGGACGCCGTGTGGACCGCACGCACCGAGACTTTTACTACAGGAAATGGAGTGGATGGCCGCCGACTTCTCGCAGGAGCGCAAGTGGCGTCTACGCAACGCCAAGATGCTAGCGCAGACCTTAGTGTCCCATCTGGATCGACAGGAAGCGCGACTGGCTAGACAGAAGAAGAGCGAGGAAGTGCAAAGACGCAGAGCGGCCGCAAGAGTGGGCAGAGAAGTCAAGAAGTTCTGGACCAAGATCGACAAGATCATCGCCTTTAAGGTCAAGCTAGAGGCGGATGATTTACGGCAGAAACACATGCAGAAGCACTTGAAGCAGCTTGTTGAGCAGACGGAGAAATACTCCAATGCTTTAGCTGCAAGTTTCCAAGAAGATCAGATACAAAAGGAGGAAGAAATTGAGGGCAGCAGGGAACAGGATGCTGATTCGGACTTTGAAGTGGACGAGATGGAGGTGGATGACGAGACGACCATAGCAGAAGATGAAAAGAGAACGACAAGAG
The DNA here is from genome assembly GCA_011947345.1 of Phytophthora quininea. Classification (NCBI taxonomy): domain Eukaryota; phylum Oomycota; class Peronosporomycetes; order Peronosporales; family Peronosporaceae; genus Phytophthora; species Phytophthora quininea. The sequence continues at coordinate 99,187 of JAAVTG010000200.1, read as the reverse complement.
CGGAAGTGGATGAGGAAATGGCGTTACTGAAGGAGGAAGGAGAGATGACGGTGGAGGAACTGAGAGAACGTTATGCTGAGATGGAACAGACAACGGTGGAAGATGTGGAGGAAGGGGTAGCAATACTAGTGAAGATGATGACGATTTTGAGATGACAGAGGAAGAACAGGATGACGAGACAACCATTGCGGCCGAGGAGAGGCAAAACGGTCCGATTTCAAAGAGACAGGCAGCTAAAGAGATTGCAACGCTGCAGGAAGAAAGTGAACTGTCGATTGAGGAACTACGTGCTCGGTATGCAGCAGCATTTGAAGAAGAAAACGATGAGGAGGAGTCTTCTGGCGCAGAAAGTGAGATTAAAGAGGAAGGGGCCGTCCCAGATCATGACGGTGATGGAGATTTTGTGCTAACTAAACGTGAAGAATTAGAGGAGGCAGATGATGAGACCACAATTGAAGAAGAAGAGAGGCAGGAAGGCAAAGTGTCGCCTTCTAAAGCGGCGGAAGAGATTAGGCAACTCGAAGAAGAAGGCGAGATGTCGATTGAGGAGCTCCGTGCACGGTATGCTACAGCGTTGGGTGATGAAGATGCCGAAGACGATGTTAGTAGTCCATCGTCAACAAACGAGAATCCAGATGCTGTGGGCACTCATAAAACCCGACCTCATTTAACTGAAGATGCCGAGACGAAAGAACTAGTGGTAGCAAATTCTCAAAGGCCTCCGGGTGAAGAGATTATTGCGATAAGAGGAGGGTATAAACGACCATATCTACTTACGTCGCGCTTAGATCTGCGCGAGTACCAGCAAGCTGGCGTGAATTGGCTTATCAGCATGTGTGATAGACGTATCAACGGTATTCTCGCCGACGAGATGGGCCTCGGAAAGACGATTCAGACGATTTCTCTTCTAGCGCATCTGGCTTGTGTGCAAGGACTGTGGGGGCCGCATCTAATCGTCGTCCCTACGAGTTGTTTGGTTAATTGGGAGATGGAGTTTAAGCGGTGGTGTCCAGCATTCAAAGTGTTGACCTACTATGGGTCAGCGAAACGGCGCAAAGAACTTCGACAGGGCTGGTCCAAACAAAATGCCTTCCAGGTTTGTATCACCAGCTACCAGCTCGTGGTTCAAGACGCACATTGCTTTAAACGGAAGAAGTGGTATTATCTCATTCTAGACGAAGCCCACAACATTAAAAACTGGAAAAGCTTGCGATGGCAGACGCTGCTGACGTTTAGCTCTCAGCGGCGGCTTCTGCTGACTGGCACGCCCCTCCAGAACAACTTGCTGGAGCTTTGGGCTCTCATGCACTTCTTGATGCCACATGTGTTTGCTTCACGAAAAGAATTTACTTATTGGTTTCAAAATCCGTTGGCTTTGATGGTAGAAAATGGCAGCGATCCAGCTCAGCCACAAGCGGATGGGACTGTTCCCTCAACTGGTGGAAAGGATTTAGTGACTCAACTGCATGGTATTATCCGCCCGTTTGTTTTGCGTCGGTTAAAGAAAGATGTCGCCAAGCAATTACCTGGCAAGTTCGAGCACGTGATCTCGTGCCAGCTATCCAAACGACAGCGATTTCTGTATGAAGATTTTATATCACGAAGTAGCACCCGCCGAGCCATGTTTGGTCGTGGCAAAGGTCGAGGGGCCAACTTTATGAGCATGATGAATGTGCTCATGCAATTGCGGAAGGTATGTAACCATCCGGATTTGTTTGAACCCCGACCAATCTCTTCCCCATTGGATATGTCTAGTCTTGACATGCATATCCCATCTCGCTGTGGGTATCTGGTCGACGAGATCATTAACATTCGACCTCGTGTCGCTTGTTGGATGGAAAGTAATTTACCTGGCTTAGAGTTGCAGGCTAACGACAAGTTTACGTCGAAACGACGAAGACAACTGTTTTTCTATGATGTAAGTACTCCCCTACCGACTCAGTCAAGTGCTGTGGTCCCGCCGGCGTACAGAAGTAACAAAGATGTCGTGAAAAGGATCGTGGAGCTTGCTGCTAAGCGTCGACGATATTGGGAGAATAAGCGGACGAGCGTTGCCGAACTACAGGAACTTCGTGTTGCACTCTATTTAGATGAGCCTGTGTATGGTGCTGACTTAATTCGAGCTTGTGCGATGCCTACCTTTATCTCACCAGCGATGGAAGTGCATAGGCATCGATCTGATAATCGACAGCCCTCGGAGGCATTGCAGGCCATGGTGCGAGATCCCGAAGAACGAATAGCATCGTTGCAATTCGTGGTTAATAAGGCAATTTGCTATGTGCCGAAGGCTCGCGCTAGACCCGCTCGAGTTCTCTATGGAGGCGGTGGCTTTGCATATGACAAACGTAACTTTATTTTGTCACGTAAAGTGCAAGCTGAGTATCAAGAACGCACTCAAGCACGTCCAATAGCGGAGCGAGTGTTGTCTCCGTACTACGAATCATTTAAACGTACACAACTATTTTTCCCCGACAAGGCGTTGGTGCAGTTTGACTGCGGAAAGCTGCAGCAATTGGCTGTGCTTCTGCGCAAGCTGAAACGAGGAGGCCACAGATGTCTAATCTTTACACAGATGAGCTCCATGTTGAATATCCTCGAGGTATTCCTGAACCTACACGGCCATACATATTTCCGTTTGGATGGCGCGACAAAAGTGGACAAGCGACAAATGCTGATGGAACGATTTAACCGAGACGAAAAGATTTTCTGCTTCATTCTTAGCACGCGGAGCGGCGGCCTAGGCATTAACCTGACTGGAGCTGACTCTGTTATCTTCTACGACTCGGATTGGAATCCTGCGATGGATGCGCAGGCTCAAGATCGGGCGCATCGGATAGGACAAACGCGGGATGTCCACATTTATCGTCTTGTTAGCGAACATACAGTAGAGGAAAATATTCTACGAAAGGCTCAGCAGAAGCGGCATTTGGACTTCCTCGTCATGTCGGAGGGCCAGTTTACGACAGATTTCTTTTCTAAGGCAAGTTTACGGGAGCTAATGACAGGCAGTTCGGGTGTTGGAGACCTGGACGCGGTTGATTCCGAGGAATCCGAAGTTGAATGTGACGATAGCGGTAACCAAACTGATGATAGTGACGATGGAGAAGTGACACTTGATACTGTGGAGAATGCGATGGCACAGCTGGAAGACGAAGACGATGTCGTCGCCATGAAAGGAGCGCGAGCGGAATTCTTGCAGGAACAAAACGAATTCGATGAGGATGGAGGTAACAGCAACGCAGAGAACACTAAAATGGGTGGTGGGCTCACTTCCAAACCTTCCACACCGTCCTCTGTATCGGTCAGCACCGCTACGAGTGATAAAGAGGACGACGACAACTTTGCTGATGAAGATACAGCGGAAGACGAACGCATTAATGTTCCTGATAGTACACAAAACTCTTCCGATTCTGAAAATGAGGTAGAGGACGAGAGTCATGAGGCTGGCAAATCAAGTCGAAAGCGACCACGTCGTCTATCGAAAGATCGTAAGAAATCCTCGAAGCGTGTCAAACACTTGGATACCCACGATCAGGATCATAAACACAGCGACAAGATCCGCGAAAAGGCACGAGATGCAGCTGAGGAGCAGAAGCTGCAGGCTTGGAAAGCATCCGTCTCCTCTCTACAAGGCTTTGAGGACTCGCTCAATCCTGTAGATCGATATGCATTACACTTCCGTGGGGATATAGACCCTCTCTATGCGTATACACCAGCACAACAGGCTGCAGCTCTTGCCGGAGTTGATGCAGACCTAGGTGCGCCAACGCTACTCGAAGATATCGAGCGAATCGAGGTTGAAAAACAAGAAGAAGAAGATCGTTTGGTCGCAGAAGGTGAGCTTGTGGTCGGTCGAATGGAAGGTAATGACTCCGCTAGTTCTGATGATCACTACACCGATCTGTATCGACGTGAGCGTGCTCATGTATTATTTGAGAGACGGAAACGTTTGTTAACTGGGGCAGCCTGGTCTGTTATGAAGTGCGCTAACACTGGGAAACCATTTTACTTTAATGCCGACACGCGCGAAGCCACGTGGGATCGTCCTGCCGTGTGGATATCCAATGAGCAGCTGAAAACTGCTCGTACAAAGGGGTTCGGCGGCTTGCCAGTAGGGGCATTGTTGCGAGTGCTAGCGATGCTAACACCATATCCAGAACGCTATCGAGCTCAGATGGTCTGTCACAGTTGGCACAGTGCGGCACAGAACCCGTCACTCTTTGTAAAAATAAGCGCTAGTGACTTTGATGTAGGATCATCGACCTCACTAGCTAAAGTGTTGGACCGTGTGGCGCGAGGCGACACGTTACTGTTCGGCGCTGGGGTCTATCAACTGAAGAAGACTCTGAAGATTTCAAAGCCTGTGAGGTTGCTAGCTGTGCCAGATTCTCATGTAGAGTTACAAATGCATTCCAGTCGTGCGCAGATCCGTTGGAGTGCTCGGGGTGGTATCATTTGCGGCTTCCATTTCACACGAACCAGCGGCTCAACTGATCGGTCCTCGGGGACAGATACAAAGAAGGAAGGGACTAAAAGGAAACGTTCTGTACGGAAAGAGGAACAAGCGCTTGGCAATTGGCAACATCTTCTTACCGTTGTGGGAGATGGACGTCTCCGGATGGAGTATTGCGAGATGGATGGCAATGGCTTAGGGAACGCTTGTGTGTGCGTATGGGGCCGTGGAGAAAAGAAGAGTAAAAGACGGCGAAGCGAAAGCAGCATCACATCTGTACCAACACCACTAAGTACTACTTCAGCCGCTAATGGTGCCAGTGGCACTGTGAAAGCTGCGGTTTCGAGTGCTACTGTAGTGAATACTACTGCTGCTGCTGCTGCAAATTCAGCTACGGCGACACGGTTAACGCCTACATCTAGCGCTGTCAAGCCAGCAGCTACAGTTGCGAAGCCATCGACGCCCAGTGGATCGATAAGTAGTACTACCTCTGTTACTGCTACTACTACTACTACGGCTAACGTTGGCGCGCTATCTACGTCTGTTCCTGTAAAATCAACTCCAGAAGCCATGCTCGTGTTGCAAAACTGTCGTATTCGTGGCGCAGGGAGCTCCGGTGTCTTGCTCGTCTGCGGGTCGTTAGTGATGTCCCTGAACACTGTCGAAGGCAATGGCCATTCTGGTGTCACTGTCCTCGGAGGGCGAGCGGTGCTTCGTCGAAACAAAATCCAACGTAACAGACGCTTCGGTCTGAGGCTACTCTATCATGCCGGTCATGTGGTCGTGGAGGAAAACGTGGTAACTGGAAACTCCTGCGGGAATTTGGATGTCGATAACTCAGGACGACGCTTTGTGGTCCGCTGGAACGCCATGGACAAGGGCAACACTTCGGCTAATGCTCTGCCCCACTCGCATGGACAGGTACGATTGAAAACCTATCGTATTGTACAGAAAGAAATGCCACGCGTGGTGGCCAGCGCTCCAAAGCCAAGCGTCCCTGGTGTACCTGGTGCTTACAACAAAAGCAGTCTAACTTCTGTGGTAGCATCGACGACGTCAACTCTTGGGGTATCTCAAGCAAAGCCGGCGTTATCGTCGACTACGAGCCTCAGCATGATGGCTGCGGCCATGGGCTTGATCCGGCCGACCGCTCTTCAACTATCGGCGCTAAGCAGGGCGGGGTTATCTCTTAGCTCAACGGGAACGCCGTTAAATGTTTCAAAGTTGCCGTTGGGGTTCGCTTCCCTCGGGCGAAGCCCACAGTTCCGTCAACTAGTGTCGGCAGACCGGTCGCGAGCCCACTCGCAAGGCTTGCTAGCACGGTAAATGCTGTTAGAACGACAAATCCGTTGCTATCGGGTCCAACTACGACTGGGAGCTTCGACCCGATGAGACGCTGGGAATATCGACCAGTAACGGAGTCGGTTGTCGTAGGTGGGCATGAGGTTATACTGCGAGATACTTGTGAAAAGCGAGTCGAAAAAGTGGTAAAGCCTCGACGTCCCAAGGAGGCGTCAACACCAACAGCGACATCATTACTAACCGCAGCAGCAACACCGGCGTCTACATTGGCGGCGATAGTTGCTGCAAATCGACAGCAACAAGTGCACGCAACTGCAACGAAACTTGCAAGCACCCCTACCGCCACCGGGTCTGCTAGGGTGACAACGCTACCAAGCTCCACAGTGAGGCGATACTCTGTGCCTACTAGCATTCCAACACAGTCTACAGTTCCTGTGGCAGTAAAGAAGGAACCGGCGGGACAAGCACAAATATCGTCGCAAACGTCTGCTGTAGCCACGAGCAAATTGGCGAATAGTGAAGCTACTAGTTTCAAAACTGAAGATAAGAAGGATGGCGCTGCTCAAGTTTCCAGCAAACCACTGCTGGCCAAACGAAAGCTGCGCCCAACAATTAGAGAGGGCATTATTTAACAAGCAAGACTGTACTGTCATTTGTCCTTTACGACATGATAGTATTTGAGGCGTTGAATTTTTGCACAGCTCCCAACGCCACAGTTGGTAAAAATGAAGGCGAAAGCTCCTCTTTGCGTGTAGCAGCACTGACGGATTCACAAACACAGGAAACTCGATGCAGCCGGCCGACCACCGAAGCTCCAGCAATCCCAAAAGTTATTTGATGTCGCAAGGAAGAAGGGAGGGCGCAACAAGCACGAATTTAGTCAGCCCTGTGCATCTTCCTTACGTCTCAAGAAGAGTGGCAATGTCGGAATTGCTGATCGTAAGATGTCTACTGGTTGTGATGACGTTGATTTGTTTTACGTGGACAGTTTGGCTTATTCTTTTAGCAATGAGACCTAATGACACGGTGAACTGGATCATGGATTCCGAAAACTTTGATAATCGAACGTTTTGGCTCATAATCGATCCACCCAATGCGATGGTTTGGTTCTCAGTGGTGGGGCTTTCGATTGTGGCGAGTCTGTATGTAAATGTGTTGGTGAAGGTCATTGTCCGGCAAAACTTTGTCGAACCAGCGACTTACCCGTCGATAACCACGACTATCAATGCTTTGAAAGCTGGTCTACATATCGATACCATGAATGACGAAAGAAATCGAGGATATCATGGGCTATTCGTTACCGTTGTCAACTATTTTACCCAAGACCACAGCCTAGCGCTGCAATTTGCTGTACGTCGTCCGAGCAACGTGTATTTCTTTTCTTAACTACTTACACGTGGATGTTTTTTTTTTTCTGATACAGCGTGCAGTCATGAAGTTTGTGGATCTGTCAATTGAAGCTGTGTTTTAAAGCCAGACCCTCGAGGCAGGGTCTCCCATTGTACTTGTTGCTTCATTTTCCATTATCGTCGCAATGAACGCGCTTTGCTGCGCGATGATGATTTTTCTTCCTAATAGTCAAAACGGATTAAAGCAAGTTATTGTCGACATCATGTACATCATCTACCACCTTTTTTCCCTCTACTTTATGAATACATTTTTAACGCCTTCGTTGTTGGCAGATTCGACTTTCTTGTTCTTGTTGGATATCCTATTCTGACAGTCTCATATTGTTTAGCGAGTTTTAAGCTGGATCGAGACATACTTAAAATTAACACGGAAGTTTTCCCCGGCAGCTGGTTCGAACGAAATGCCAGCGTGATTGCCAACCCTGTGTACACCGAAATCATCTACAACGTGTTGAAGTCGCTACAAATATTTACCATGACAGATTTCCTGGTTCGCGTTGGGGTCAATTTCGTGTTTGCTTACAGACTTTACCAAGTAGCGCGAATGCTTCGCGACCCTCGTCGTCGACCGACTCAACAATATCCGAAGCGCCATCGGTTATCGGCGATATTGCTGCTTACCTTTGTGGTATCTTTAATTGTCGTGGTGATGAAAAGTATCCGAACATCAACTTTGGCATGCAAACCCCATCCAGAATGCGCTGTGAAAGCGCGCCGGTGGGTAACAGTAGAAGAAAATCATTGAATCAATGCCCGTGTTTGACCATGATCGATGGTAACTTGGCACCAAGTACTTACGGAGAATGGATCAACCCAAGAAACGTCACAAACAAAGTAATCCAGTTGGCAACTATGGGCGACCTCCGAACTATCCAACTGACAAATCGATACTTTCCTGTGCTTCCTGAAGAATTACGAAGATGCCAGCACATGCGTCACGTGTACGTTCGTCTAGTTTCACGCGCATTTTGGAAAAACTTACGAGGCTTTTGATAGCGCTCTAGTGTATACGCAGACGGAATCATTGGCCGACTGGTTTTAGGAATTCACGCAACTAGAATATTTGTACGAATGGCACAAGATATGGTTTACAACTATTTGCTAAGTTTTTTTTATGATGCGATAGGTATATCGAAGGCTCCTTCAGCAAGTCGTTGACCGCTCTTCCTGATGGTATGTTCGACAACATGGGATCGCTTACTTTTATTCACTTGGGGATGCACATGCATCTTAAGCATTTGCCGTCATTTCAGGCCTTGAAAAACCTGAAAGCTCTCACTTTGGCATTATTCGTCTCGCTTGTGGAGCTACCGGAATTCAACAACCTCCATAACCTCGAGCGGCTGCTTATGATCAGCTTGCCGACAATCAACACAATTCCAGACTTGAAGTCGTTGAAGAAATTGAAGTCATTCGTCGTCAATGACCGAGGAAATTGGTGCTGCAATGGATTCCTAGGCGAGTGCAATCTACAAGACGCCTTTTGTGGTACTAGCTGGTGGTTTCCCCCTGCTTCGTCATGTCTTCCTGCTAAGGAACCCAAAGCTTCCACCGAAACACTTGCAGTGATCAAGAAATTCGATGACACTGTTTGCCATCCCGAGAAGGTTATTTTCCCGACGTCGGGTCCGCCGACGCCAGAAGGAGTTGCGCAGTGCAATGGGACTCTGTATCAACAGTGCCATATCCCTGGCTACGAAGAAGCAATGTGCTATAACACCAGGTTCATGGCGATCTCTTGTGATATGGGTTCTCTGGCGATCAGAATGCGTCGGCGTCAAATTCAACTAAAAGTTGGTGATCCATGTCATCCAGAGTATGAAGCGTGGCTCGGGTGCAAGCAATAAGTCAACGTGTCGGCCCGCGACGTCAATGCTGGGACCCAGAACCTGAAGTCACCAAACGCTCTTGAGCTTTCTGATCGTGACGCAGTAGATTGCAGCCATTGATTTTAAGGTCGACATGGAAGTGCTCAACGTGCCGTGAGGCCGAGCAATGTAGTCCAGATTTTAATCCGGACCGACGCGAATAAGGCGAAGCGGAACGAAAACGGACCCTCCTTCTTGATGCAAGCTGGCACAATGCGGTATCACCACTGTACGGCAACGACAAGAAGCAGGCTGTACGCACCGCAACGCCATCCCAAGAGTCTGTTATTTTTTTCTTTATTGATTCACGAAAGGCTTTCATCTACCACTTCCTTGTCGCTTCCTACCGTCCAGGATCACGTTATGAAGGCTTGAACAGGGGTTGCAGAGATGTCTCCTAACAAAATACGGGTCTTTTGTCTTGAACTTGGCGGTTGAGTGGATGCTTAGCCCTGCTGCGGGAAGCCGTGCTTCCAGTTCTGGTACTTCAAGGCGATGACAGGGACGCCCACGCCACCCAAGGCCACGAAAAGCGTCAGGCCCAGCACCAGGCCCTTGGGGAAGTCGCCCTCGAACACCAAGTGCTGGTGGTGCTCGCCCTCAGCGGACATGCGCTTGGCTGAGGCGTGCAGGCCGCGGCGGCCGGCCGCGTTCATCTTGCTGGCGGTTTGCTTAACGATGTGGCCGAGCATCTTGAGGGTCTTCTTGGAGGTTGCGTTGTGGGGACGGGAGGACGGCCGGGTGTGAGGCTCACAATCGTGTGCACCACCATCAAAAATGCTTTTTGTAAAGCCGAAGACATACAAACACCAAGATAAACAAATGGTGATTCTAGCGAGTTTATCGCAACACAAAAAATGCAGCGACACTTGCGGTTTGTATCGCGAGAAAAATGTTTTTTCTCGTTTAACAAGCGGGTGACGTTTTTATTAGCGGTCAACAGAATGGGTCGTTCCTGCTATCCGACTCCGCGCTCGTCAAGCTTTGGGGCGGCTACTAGTGTTTACCACCAGCCTGGTACGCTAGAGTTGCTACCGTCTCCGTGGATTGATCAAGATCCGCCCTGTCAACACCTCAGCGATTGAAGATTGGCACTTGCCAGTAATTATCCAGCTATCGCCGATGGAATTGATACGTTGCGCTACTCATACAATCCGAGCTCAAGCGCGTTGTCCAAGTATTGGAGCGGTTTCTAGCCAAATACTGAATGGTATTGACGTGCTGATGAATCTCCTGGCACACACAAAAGACGCACGTTTTGACATCCCAGGGATGAAAACTAAAACATCATGTTAAGAAGATATATTATCTCTTCATGGGTAACAAGTCATTGAGGTTCAGGATTCTGGTGGGCTATGAGATCAACGCCAGCGTATTCTGCTCCTGGTACAGCTGCCTCAAGAAACTCGAACGCATCCTTCGGATACTGAATGGCAGGGTGGGCCATCAGAAGAGGCTCATTAAACCACGTAAAGTGCCAATTGTTGTTCAGGTTCGTCAGTAAGCTCAGTGGACAGCAATCGGATGGTGCTTTGATACTGCCGCACACAAGATGCGCCAGAGCTTCAGGGATATGGGACGACTTCAGATACCGGATGTATCACCCGAGCGGAAACACTTTTTATCCAATATTTTCAAGACCGGAACGGACTAGTTAAGTGGTTCTTTAGGGAGTTTCCTGGAGATGCAGCCTCGATTCTCATAGTCAGTGTATATTCTTTTCAGGTATTTACTGAGAAAAGTGATGAGTGACTTGGGGATTGAGAAGTTATTCTGCATTTAAGAAAAACAAGGGGAACGATGGAGTTGTCGTGTGCGGTGGCAGGTAAATACGCAGCCGCTCTCTGTCGGCCCTGGCTTTCTGGAAGGCGAAATGGGCAATAAAGCCGCTACTGTCTCCAGTCCTCATATTTTACCTCCAGAGAGCTTTCAATTTCGCTTTACTGGACGTGAAGATGCGATTGCCAAAGCATCGAAATGTTTTGAAGAAGTGGTCATGAAGGCAAAGGTGGTGGTCATCATGTCAACGCAGTCATTCCAGTGTGTGCTGGAATTTCTGGGTCGGGGAAGGCGCGGATACTGGAAGGAGGTGGTGCGATTCTGTGCGAGACGTTGGAGCGGCTACACAAAAGCGCTGATTATGTTACTAGTATCTTTGTCCCGTACTCGAGCGATTGGGCTCCTTTATCAGTCGAGAATTCGATGCCGATCGAGGCTTCTTTCTCGTGGCGGCTGTTATATCGTTTCTTTCTGGAGAATAATTGTGAGAAGTCTGTCAAGGAATGGTTTACCTCGCGCCTGCCACGCAATGCAGGAAGTCTGGAGCTTTCGGCGGCTGTTCGAGTGATCGAACTCAAATTGCAGGAGCAAGTGAAAAACGCAACGGTGCCAACTTCGGTGTATCTCTTTGTTGGTATCAACGATTTCCAGAAGATTGATGGTATCCACGACCTCCTGAACTGTATTGGTACTTTACTTTGTTCTCAGCGATCGACTACCGGGATAGTTGTAGTACCCATGCTTGCTGGGACGGATTTACGTTTTCTGGATTCACCTTCGATTTCAAAATCATCGTGCTACGTGACCGAGCAGCTTCCTATGGTATTGTTGAGAAAGGATGAAATGTTGGCAATGGTACGGAGCAATGCCCGATACACTGAGCTCATGGATCAGAATCTAATTTGCCGTGATGTGCTTTTTCTCGGCGGTGGAGTGCCACAGCTTGTTGTCAACTACCTGGCGGAATTTGGTGGGCAAGAAGTTCCCGTGTGCATTATAAACATTTCGGCTGCCTTCGACAGTATCGGCAAACGGTACATCGAATCGTGGACCAACATTAATATCAAACAACTCGTTCGTTTAGCAGCCTTTGGATTGTCTGGCCAAGTGGTTAATCCAACGGATATATTTGACGGCGAATATACATGGGCGAGACTGCAGGATTCTTCTCTGTGCCTGCTAATTTCGTGCAAGGCAGGAGGATACAAAGTCCACGTCCCTTACATCTTGCTGCGATCAATTTGCTCGACGCGATTGCCGAATCGAACTGACGCAGAAAAAGCTTTTATCGCCTCTGTAAAGAAACTCAGCACGGAAGTAGACTCGAACCTATTCTCCCTCAAACCGTGGCAGGTATGGGAGACGTTTGGCGCATGCTTCTACGCGATGCGGATCAATGCGTTGCTAGTGCTTGGATATAAAGAGACGACACTAGGAAACCTGCTTCCTGGAGCGATGATGACCGATGAAACGCGGCGCATTTCCATCAAGCTGGTACCTTCGCAAGTGTTTGGCGGGACAGAACGGTTTGATGCCAATACCAGGAACATTGTGTCCGAGCGCGGCAACATGCATTATCAACTCGACTGGACGTTGGGAGGTCATATCGTGATCAACCCTAATTATGATCATGGCGCCGACGTTTATTTCGTTTTGAAGGACGCTGTGACCGACGAGCTGGTCGTTTTTGTTGACCAAAGAGTTCGGCAGTTCGCCGGGCTCCATCCAGTCCGAGCAAAGGAGCTTGTGGCCAACTTAATGGAGGGTTGACCTTCATTTCTGGGTCCGAGTGTCTGCGTGGTTCGAGGCGTCATGGATTGCACTTCTGCGCTGAAACTTGTGCAATTTGAACCGCTTCGTGATTGCTTCATTGTGGATTGTGTCGAGGCGAAAGAGGACTTCTTCGGGACGCTGATGAACCACCCGGCTTGCTCGTCTGGAGACCAAGTCAAATCGCCAGGCAAGCCGCCAGAAAAAGCTGCTTAAATTCAAGGATGCTGTGACTAATGTCGAAGAGACTACAAGGAAGAGGGCATTCACGAATGCCAGGGACGTGCTTTCTTCCGTTAATAAACGTCGCATCTGAAGGCTTAGCCATGTCGTCTTCAAAACAAACAATGTGCTCATTATGACCATTTAACGCCACGACTAACCAACTACCCTGACAAAGCTACTGACCTCAATCTAAGAAGTATCGGTAGAGGTGCTCTTCGTCTGCCAAATCTGCTGCTCCCACAGTTTCGGCGCACTTGCGGTACAAGTTGGTTACTTCTTGAGATGCATTGTGTGCTGATCCATGGTACGAAACAAGGCAGTCGCTCGGGATCGCCTTGACCAAGTCTTGCACTGGCTTGACGCAGTCTGCAGACCGACAGAAGAGCAGGAAGTCTCGTTCGCTCACCTTGAGTACGTCGAGAAGCGATTCCACGTGGAGGTCGATCCCCGAGGCGCAGGAGCTGTACAGCTTTCCATTGTCGAGTAACGTTTCAACGTTCTTGCTGACGGTGGCAGGGCACATGGAACTTGCTCCGGCACTTGCAAGTGGCACGGTAATGCTGAGCAGCACGAGGCAGACTTGGAACAACTTGCAGACACTCATGGGGTCGACTTGAGGGCTTCGACACAGTCACTGGAAAATGGAGAGTGACCAGAGTGGCGGCATTGTAGCGACGATAACTTTGCACGCGCCCGCCTCAGCTCTTTCTGTCCGTGCGGGGCTTTCGTACAGAGGGGATCAGTCGCCAGATGGTGATCGTGTGGCCCAGCCGAGTTTTTTTGGCGCGCTCGGTTGCCCATGTTTCGACCGCGAAAGGGGACAGCCGACGGTAAACACCACCACATGACTCCACGATTTTCGTTCGAATGCCTGGTAAACTCAACGGAAAGACCGATTACCAAAACTACTGTACTGCGACTCGTATATTAATGGTGCATGTTCTACAGCTCATCAAATAGCGAGCGCACACCATGTGAGAGCACGGAGCTTTGGCTTGCAGGTGTTTCTCCACCTCTAAGCGGTGCCGAGAACGAAAGAGGAGTAGGTTGACTGAACGATTTAGCTCCATCGAGCTCTATAGTAGAGTTCTGGAACCTGGTCGCGCAATCGGCTACTGTTTTATGCGGTTTCCATCGTCGACGCCATGCAGCAAACTCTTGGCGACAATCCTCGACAAACCGTTCGTCGTTCATCTGCACGTATATCACTGGTGGAGCACATATCTCCTCGTGAAGCGTCTCGAAACAATTCTTGTAGCCACCGTCGATTAAATACAGCTCTGGGTAGTAGAGCTCGGGATACGTATCGACATGAAGCGTGCGGTCCACATTCCGTACATGCCTCAGCATTTTAGGAGCTCGATTAGCTGAGAACTCACAGAAGAAGATCAGCGCCGTACGTGTGGAATTCTCCTGGTCTACGGCCACGAATAACTGCTCTTCCATGCTGTCAGGATCGCACAACAAGCTCGCGCCTTGTAAACTTCCCCTTCGAATTCGTACGGGAACCGACAGTCCAGAAGCTCGAAACCTACGAAGTGCTCGTTGAAATCTCCTCTCACTACCCTCGCCACAGTCTCTGGAGTGATCACGTTCAAGTCGGGATGCCGGCTAGAGTACACGGTCGGGAGAATCGGCTCATGCACAGCAGATTTTGACTTCGCAGTCAATTCAGACAGGTGGCGACTCAATAGAGGAGCGGTCTTTGGTGGCGACACTCCTCTTGATATAAACACCGCTTGGCTTGATGCAGCTCTCTTCAAAACAGTATTTTCCCGATCGAAATCGTCGAGTACTTCATCCCTGGAAGCCAAAGATGGCGATGATTGCAATAATTGCAGTCCTCGCTTCCATTTCTTCTTGTCTTGCTTTGGTACACTCAATGGAGATACCTCGACGGCTCCAACTGCAGTTCTCTTCCTGTCTTGACTTGATGGCGGTTTACCAGAAATATTTGTTTGCAATAAGTTTTCTGGGGTATCCGGAGCAGCAGCCTTCAAAACGTCTTCAGCTGCTGTAATTGTCTCCACAGTATGGTCCGCGTCTTGTGTCTGCTCTCCTGACGTCAGTTTGGCAGGATACACATTGCAATTGGCACGTTTCTCTTCTCCAGCAGCATGGAAAATGGCTCTTGGACGTCTTCTGGAGCTTGTGTTCGGCCTCGGACCAGTGTATACACTGTTGGGACCTCGGCACGCTCTTTTGGTGCGCTTGCAACTGTTTCGCGCTGATTTTTGCTGGGAGGAAGCAAACGAGGGAGGTGTAGCCAACACCAGGTGGTCCGTAACCAGCGGGGTCAAGCGGGAGCGCCTCGGTGGCGTCGTGGAAGCAGGTTTGCCACCATCGTCCATGTTGGATGGAAAGGTACACCAGAACAACTAACGTTCGTTCGTAAAAACCCGTAAAAAAACGTAATTACCTGTTCGACGTCGGACACAAGATCCAAACCCATTTTCCCGCCATTCCGCATTCCCAGGCATGCTCTATCGGGGCATTATGCACATAAAAAGCCAAAAACCCTTTTGAAACTCTCCAGGAGTGCCCATTTTGCCGCTCGGATTCTAGGCTGTTGAAGGAGTTCTCCAACCAACATTTGCTATTACCTACATACCGACACGTTGGGAGTTGATACACGATGCATGCCACTTTCTGTTGAAGAACTACGTTCGTCTTGGGATTCTCCAAGACGAAAAGGCTAACACGAAATCGAGTGACGCATGGTGGTTGCGCCTATTTGTGGTCTGCAAGTTGACCGAGAAGATCCGCGCCTGCTTTCGCAAGCTGCAGTATAAGACGGTTACTATGCGCGAACAATACGCTGCTCTGAATGAACTCCACTTATCACTGGCGTTGAAATTTGAAAGCGAAATGACGAAGGTGCGCCAACTGTCGATTCAGCAAAGGTCTCTGAGCATTTACCGTGATGTTGCCTTCACTCAAGAGACCTTTTCGACAAGATTGCCACGGGACACCACAATGTTCATACATGCCGTCAAGGAGCTGAAGTGGGTTTCGCTGGCATGGCTCTGGACCAATCAAACATCCACGAGCATCAAGACGGCGAAGAGGCTTTGGAAGTTTCAGCGCATCTGGCGGACATGGTAGACGAAGATACCCCGAGTTCCCACAAGGATGAAGACATGCCACAACTCAATGAAGTAAATGAACCGACTGAATCCCAGCAATCAACGAGTCAGCAAGACTTGGTGGAAGCTGTTACTACAGCTCAGACCGTGATGATCGACGGAATTACCGATATCAAGCTCGATATTGCAGCAAAAGCCCGCGATGCGCCTCCAACGAGGTCGATTGACATCGTGAAGTGTACGGATGGAGCGTTCCGTCGTCTGCTGATCGCTTATTCAGCAAAATTGCAAGAACACCTAGGTGAATTGGCAACCGAGGAGATCTGGAGCCAGCGCAAGAACCTGATCCACGAATACAAGCTAAAGCGTGATGTTTGCAGAAAGGTGAAGGATCAAGGTGATCTGTCGCTTGAAGACGCGTGGGCTAAAGTCGAACCTTGTGGTGAATTTGGAGCGCTCATCGAATTTGCTGTTGGGCTCGCAAGTATTGCTCCAGGAAACCATACTGTGGAAGGGGATTTCAGTACGCTAAACCGAGTAGCTGGTCCACAGGAGAGCTGCAAGCGCGTCAATACTTCGAAGTCATGGAGCTGGCGGACAGATTGGAGTCAAGCAAGAAGGTTATAGCACAACAGTGAGTTTCTGATCCAACAGAGCGTGCGTAGGCTAACCTCACTTACATTTCCATGCGTAAGTTAGTGCCCTTTTACGGTTTTCTGGCAATTCAATACATTTCCTGTGCAATGCCCCTTTGAACTTTCCCAACTCTGCCCATTTTACATCAAATCCCATCGACTTTCAAAATGCCCCGTTTGAGCATGCCTGGCTATTAAGGCAAAGGCTGTACATGTACTAGATTGCAAGTCGCCGTAACATAGTTTGATTTTGACGAAGATGGTTCTGCAGTGCGCGTCCCGAAGACAGTCGCTGTCAAAGCTGATCCTATCCATGGTCTTTACAGCTAACGATAACGACCGAGTCCAGGAGTCCAGAATTCCCTAACGAACGCCGCGCAAGCTGTAATCGAGATTTGTACTCTCCAAGTTGTTTAACATTTTTTTAAGCATATTGGATACCATGAACAGGATGTTGACAACGCACACTTCCACGAAGAAGGATCAACAAATTCCCAGACAAGATCATCGTCTCAAACTATTACCAGCTAATGGTTCGTTCGGCAGGATCCCTCGAGCAACAGCAAGCTTGTTGTCGCCTGACAAGCTCTTCCTGTCCGAAAGACCCCACATAACAAATTGTGCAAATGACCGACAAAAAAGTCGTGGGCTTTGATGCTCTTCGTCTGGTTGTGCTTGAATCCTGTGCTCGCTAAACATGCGCAGGTCAACTTATCTAACGTATGTGCTGCGTGGCCGAGACAGTGAACTGGTCTCCGTCCCCGCCTTTGATCGCATTCCCCAATTCGACACCCAAGTGGTAAGACATGAAGCGGAAACCGGGTGGCGCCCGCTTCACGGTCAACCCATTCCCGGACTTGGTGCTCACCGACGAAGACCGCACGGAACTCATCGACGTCGGCAACAAACTCGTGCTGGCCAAATTCAAAGAGTACCAGGACCATCTCAACAACCAACGGTTCGTGGATTTGGAGCAATGGAAGAAGTTCGCAAGTGATGGCAACACGACGCAGTATTTGTCACGGAAGAACGCCAACCCGAACTCCAAGATGCCAGCTCTGCTGATGGTAGGGCCACTGCCAGGATCACTCAACGACAACATGTTCGGTTGTGTGAGTCCTACCTTGGAGTCGATGCGGATCAAGTCGTCGTATTTGAAAGACTTTAACGCTGCCGCCGTCATCGCCACTATCGTCGAACCGACTGTGGAGGAGCCGTTCCGGTCGGTGGTGGTCAAGTGGATGGAGATCGATATCCCCATGGCGTCGATTGGTATCGTCCGCAACCGAGACTACGTTTATCTGGAGAGTACGGGGATTCTACGGCTGGAGAATGGTGAACGTGTTGGGTATCACTTACTGCACTCGGTGAGCTTCCCACAGACGCACGAACTGCCGAATCGGGTGCGTGGCAACATGTCGTTCTGCGGTATGTTCCATCAGGAAGGACCCGACAAAACGGACTGTCGTGGCACCGGCCTCATGGACCCTGGTGGTGATATGATTCGAGTGTTGGGAGTCATGGGGATGGCACAGGCGACGATGGCTGGACTTAAGTACTCATACGTCGGTCAGATGAAGAAGCTGGCATGGTTACTGGAGCAAAAGCATTTGGAGGCTCGAGAGCATGGAACTCCAGCGTTTCAACCGGTTTGCGTGACGTGCTCAAAGTCGGTCAAAGGCCGTAAATTCGGCGAGTTTGGTCGATCTAGTAGCACATGCAAGTTATGCTTTGGGGCTGTCTGCCCGTCGTGCAAGATCATTAAAAGTTGAGCTTCATCGCCGCGGATCTGGAGCTGGTGCAGCGTAAAGTGACGTTCTGCGCTCGCTGTTTGTTGGAAGCGACTCACATGGACACAGAGGAAGCCGCTCGGGTGCAGTTCGTGTACAAGACGCAGGTGACGTCAAGCGTGTACGGTTCGTCGGGTCGACTCTCCGATGAAAGCACGCGCACAGAGAGCACCATCGGCGACGTGATGTGAGGAAGAAATCAGTGAAACAAGCTGTTCACGCCCAGTCGAGTTCATTTCTTTCAGCAAGTTGGCATGCTTTCAAGCAGTTTAATAAAAAAATCAAAGATTCTCCTATGTTGTGCTTTATCGAAGCTGCTTCTATCCTATTTGCTTCGCCGTTTTCAACGCGAAACTTTTGGTGGGGGTAAGTGCCAATGTCACAGCCACAATACGCGGCGGTCACCTCGCTGTGACCAACTACACCATGTACTCGTTGGTCGTTTCCGCGACAACGGAGAGAAATAATTATCGCTCGATGAACTAAACTGAAAGTGTGCGAAGGTATTACTTTGGAAAGATGAGAAGCAGTGATGCGGCAGGACAGTGCATATTTTGAAATAGAGGCAATGGCAAGTCTTCGACTAGAAGCCTCCATGTCTTGACCTTGGCATTGTTTTTCTTTGATCCAAGTAATCATGTGCGCAGCAGATTCACATCTCTTCGCCAGGTCTGTTGTAACGCGAATAACTGGAGGTGTAATCAGTTCTGGGTAGTGAGCTTTCAGGAAGAGCAGCAACTCGAACTGTTGTTGCCTCGAGTGAGCCGACCTTTGTCGAAGTTCCTTGGCGCAAGATGAGGACACGCGTTGTGCATCCAGTACGCAACTTTCAGAGGACCATCCAGCAGAGCGTCTTCCAACATGTCGACAGTGCACGTTCCTAGTTGGTTCTCGTGTAACCACTTTGATATGCAGCCACTTCACGACTTCGAGATGGCCACTAGTTGCAGCAGAATGCATGGCTTGTGACGTGCAGCCTTCACCTCGATTGGCATGCAACCACTTGATCATATCAAGGTGGCCTTCACTAGCTGCGCAGTCAATTGCTTCTGGTCCTCCTTTGCTCGGTCGAGTTGCATGCAACCACTTGACTGTATCAAGATTTCCAACCAGGGGCTTCCAATTAGACTTAACGATTTCGCGAATCAAAACTTCCACGCACTTGAAATGTCCATTGGCAATCGCACTTTTTAGAGGAAGGGCAACTCATCTTCAATGTTTTGCTCGCAAAGGTATTGGCATCGTCGATGAGGTTGTGACGGGTTTGATAATCTCTCAGCTCGTGGCGGAATGTAGACTTGCTTACTACTGGAAACTCGAAGAACCATTCGACTGGCTGCAGATCTTCATGCTTACAAGCACTTCGCAACAGATTAAACCAATCGTACGCCCAGCGGGACACTACTTGCTTTTCTAGGGGAGAATGGAGTAGCGCAATTTGCTGCACGAGCTCCAAATGACCACCACCAGCTAAGCTTTTGTCGCATTAAGCGTTAGCTGCGGGTCTCGACGTAGATATCCAGCATCAAGCATCCATTGAATGATTTCCAAACGGGGCAATCGTCAGCGTAATCCAGTACACATTTTCCAGGTGGTAGCAACGACCTCACCAACTCCCCGTCTCCAACATTTAGAGCACATTTCATCGCTTTACTGTACGCCCAGTCGTCATTCATATTCACTCTCGTATTCTCACACAGCCAGCGTACAATGTCAAAGTGGCCGCTCTCAGCAGCACTCCACCACCACGAAGTCACTCCAAAACACCGTGTTTTCATTGTCAGCTTCTTGACTAGCTTTCGTCGCAGGAACTGCAATACCCCTCGCCAACGGCAACTTTCTCTTCTTGCAACTTCGAATCCCTCCACCACGTCCTTCACAAGTGTGACTCCGAAGAAACTGAACCATCTACAGGTTTCCGTTGCTTGCCGCTTTCTTAACCGTGGCCACCGCTACTTGACACCCTGAAAAGTGAGCAAAGAGCCATTCCACCACCGCCGTATCGCCTCGACTTGCAGCAACCTCCATCGCCTCGTCGAATTGAAAGCGGTAGTAGTGAATGTCTGACCTCAGGTAGTTGGTCAGTGTCCAACTTGGCTGTCGATCTCCATCTGAAATACAACTCGACTCCCAGATCCAGTCCAATAAACGAATCGAACCAATAGAGCAGGCATAACTGAGAGACATCGTGGGCGGTGGTCCGAGGAAAGACGAGAGAGCTCCACGTACGTCTTCGACGTGATTCACAGCGTAGCCACGCACCACCACCTCGATGCTTGTTAGCATTTGTTTTCTTTGTGGGACGAGCAATTTCCAAATGCCGAGCTTGATGGGTGTCAATTTGACTCACTTTCTCTTTGGAGTCGTCAAAGCGAACAATGGAGCGCATGCGAGCAATCGCGACGATCAATCGCGCGGTACAGCGGCTGGACTGGGACGCTGCACAAGAATACAAGCGCAAGCAGGATGACAGCACCTTCGGCTATGAAATTTGCCCAGCAACATACGAGGAATGGAGCCACTTTGTGCGAGCGCCTGAGTTTCATGACATCAAGTCGCATTGGATGGAATGGCACGACGGCAAAATCTACTTCGTCGAATTGGATAAGAAAGAAGTCGTATCCAGTCTGGAAAGTGAAATGTGGAGTGCCCAAAGGGTCTCTCCTCAGGAGGAGAATGCAAACACTGGCTTGTTGGCTGTTCTTGATTGCTCTGAAGACATGCATTCGTCATTCGGCGCCAACTGGTGGTGAAGGTTAATACACATTTATCCACGCAAACAAAAGTCGTTGATGCGTTTCCATATACAATGTAGAGGTGGTGATTGTGGAAGAAGCTTTCGTGGCCGTTCAAATGACAAGCATGACCTTTCATGGCAAAAGATCGTCGTTCAAAAACAAAGATACGTCCATTAGTTGTTAGTTTGGCTTGCGAGTCTCGTCGGCATGAGGCGGTTCTTCGGCTGGGTGGTGGTGACGGTGGTGGTGGTGTCCACTGCTTCCGCTGATGGTATTGATAGCCACAAAATGTTGCTAGACCAAGACGACAACGTTGCAACTCTACTAGAGATTAACAAGACCAGCGTATACACTCCTACGGTTGACACTGCAGTGACCAGCGTCAAGGTCACAGGCGAGCATTCGACAGGATACGGTGGTGGTGAAGTGGATACGACGAGGCCGACACCAAAGAAACATGACGACGGTGGAGGCTACGCTGACACTGCGGACAACCAGACCAAACTCCCTGATAGCCAAGACGCTGGTGGCTATGATGGGTCAGAGAAGAATTCCGGGGCTGGTGGGGACACTCCAAGACAGGTCGACGACTATGGCTTGGTGCAACACACTCTATGGCCCAAGAAGACGGCGAAGGGTGAACACTATCAACCCCAAGAGAAGGAATACACTGCGGAGAGCGACAACACAGTTGGTGACGTACATGAATTGGAGCCTAAAACACTTTGGCCGAAGAAAAGAAGCGTCAAGAGAACCAAGCGGAGAGGAATACCCACCTTCTCGACAATAGTGAAAACTTATCGGAGCCAAAGACACTGTGGCCGAAGAAAAGGAGCCATGAAAGAGAAACCGAGAATGAGAATATGCTAGAAGCTGCTGGGGGTGGCGGCAATCAGCATACGTTATGGCCCAAGAAAAATGCTGATGCTGGATCACCAAAGGAACATGGCGATGAAGCCGACGAGACTTTGCTGGAAGAATTCAGAACAGCGCCGACGACAGTGTGGCCGATGCATCGCCAGAGCGATGACTACCACTCAGGGCCAGAGGTCAATGAAGACACACAAGTCCCTGTATTCGTCGGCGTGGTACATGATGCCGCTCTTGCTGAGAATGCCGAGAAAATTACGGCAAGACCAACGCGCTTTCGCGGCGAAGATCTGACAAGGTTGTCACTTGTCGACAATCAGGAACTTGAAGAACAGCGTACGCTGTTAGCTGATGAACCGAGTGCTCGTTGGAAAGATGACCA
Source organism: Phytophthora quininea (assembly GCA_011947345.1). Lineage (NCBI taxonomy): Eukaryota > Oomycota > Peronosporomycetes > Peronosporales > Peronosporaceae > Phytophthora > Phytophthora quininea. The sequence continues at coordinate 76,880 of JAAVTG010000200.1, read as the reverse complement.
GCCGGTGCCATATCTGCTAGAAGGTGAACCATTCGATGGTGGCGAAGACAACGAAACTCGAACGTACAATGCCACGGAAGATTCCAACACGACGATCGTAGTCATTATAGTAAAGGAAGAATCTGTTCGATGGGACCAAGAGGATTGCCATCCTTGTGAAGTACCGACTCAGCCACCAACGCTTGCCTCTCTATATCCGAGAGACCATGAAGAACAATCGCCAAATGTGACTGCCGTCATTATTCTTTGGGATGACTTGGAGGACAATCTACCACCACCACCGTCTCCCTACGAAGAACCGACGCTTGAGGTCTCCATGCCAGCTCCAGATAACTCGACATCAACTCCAGCAAATGCGACACAAGTCCCAGAGACGACACCGGCGCCAGAAAATTCGACGCCTACACCGGCAAATTCGACCCCGTCGCCAGATAATACACTGCCAACAGACTATACGTCGTCAACACCGGAGAATACGACACCAGCTCCGGAGAACCCGACGACACCACCGGGAAATACAACACCTGCCCCGGAAAACACGACGCCGGCGCCTGGGAGCCCGGCACCAACTTCGCCACCACCAGGGAATACGACGCCAGCCCCGAGAATGCGACACAAGTCCCAGAGAGTACAACGGCCACGCCAAGTTATACAACGCTGGCTCCAGGAACTACGACACCGGCTCTAGAAAATCCAACTTCAGCTCCTAGCAGCACGACAACAGCTTCATCGCCAACATCAGCGACCTCGACACCAGCACCGGAAAGTTCGACTTCAACTCCTGGAACTATGACGGTGGCTCCATCATCAACACCGGCGAGCACCACACCGCCTTCGGATTATACAACGCCAACTATAACATCAGTGAATCCCTCGCCAACGCCGACACCAACTCCGGCGTCCAGCGTGACGACAAATCCGAATCCGACGCAACCAACGAAAACTGCAGCGTCTACGCCGTCTCCAACGCAGTCAGGCAACACCAGCCCGGTGCTGACACCGGCCGTGTCAACCACCGACGACGGATCGACATCCTCGTCCGAAGAAAATTCAGCAACGACGAAACCAAGTACTTCTACAGGAACGACTAGTGGCGCTACGACTTCGACTGGAACTGCGGGAACGGGAACGACGACGGGAACCACCGGCACTTCGACTGGTTATGCCAACACCGCCGGTGGTGCCACTGGAACCGGGTCGGCAACTGCCAACGCCGCCACCTCAGAAAGCAACACGACAAGTGCTGCCAAAAACGCTGGTGGGTTGGGCGCTGGAGCCATCGTTGGCATCGTCATTGCTTGTGCGGTGCTGGTGGCTGTGATCGTCGCCGCTGTACTTTTCCGCAAGCGATCGCTCGATCGGCAGCACGAGGAGGATTTGTTTGCCGACCACGGCGACGGAGAAGGTGGAGTCGAAACAGACTACGCAGCCATGTGATCCAGATAAGACCATAACAGGGATCGAAAAAAACATTGGCATTGTTACATTGCAAAAATTGTTCTCCACAATATTGATTGTGGCGACCTCGTCCAATATTGCCAGGACCGTGAGGGCAGCTAGCAACTTCTACTCATAGCTAATCGTACTCTTCGGTCTCTACTTCGCTATCTTCTCAGCTACCCTCTCTGCCTACTTAATCCTCAAGGAGAGGATTGACTTGAGCGTCTTCGCACTCATTCGCTTCCGCGTATATTATCCTCAAGCATGCACTTCACTGCCGAGAACAGTCGTTCCACCTCGACGGAGGCAGCAGGAAGCCAAGACAAATCGATGTACTTCGAGCGGTCTTCCTCTCTGGACTTGGATCTCTCTTCGATAGCTGCTGTGACTTCCCCAGGTGATCTGCGGCGTCTGATGATAGGCGCGACTACTCTCGTTTCGCCGTACACCACTCGGACTTGCAGACCTTGGTGAACGAACACTAGAGGCTTTGGTGTGCTTCTTCTTTGAAGTGCCTTAGCGGGTCGATTTAGATTTTCTGTGTTTGCGCTTGATGCTGGGCTCTGTGGAGACACAAGCGCTACCAGAATTAATCGATTCCTCTTCTGTGGAGCGCAAAAGCCGATGGATAGTGCTGGCTTCTTCTGGAGGCTTGGGAGCAAACGCCGAGCTGATCGACATCGTTGGTGGAACAGGCTTGCGCGAGTGATTCGACACGAGACTGCTTACGATAGTAGCGTGGTTTGCGGAGGGGTTCGATGCGGGGCTGCCGTGGAGGTTGAGCGGCGGCAGTGTGGATTCAAAAGTGTGAGCTGGAGTGGGCCGTCGCGTAGCAAAAACCTCGCTGGAGTGGGCCGTCGTGTAGCAAAACCTCGCTCGTGCTCTCCCACTTCCTCGTACCTCGAGACCGCAGATGTGGTTATTTGCCTCTGCCAACTCGTCGAACAAGACCGCAGACACTTCAACGAGAAGATACACAATTAGATCGATGCATTGCAATTGATTTCCCAAGAAATTGACATTGCTCCAGTATTGATTGTGTCGAGCGTCTCGACAACAATCCATGTACAATGGATATTGTCTGATGCCTGAGACCATAATGCAGTTTTCACCTCAATTCGAAGCGTCATTTCCGCTTGGCTGTCGTAAAAGCGCAGTCTATTGCTTGTCCCCCAACGAGTCGAAACATCTCAAAAGTGCTAACAGTAATCTACTTTCCTTTTGGCGCAGTTGTGACCCCCTTCATTTATGTTCACGGGCGTCGACATCGCTCTGCGAAGGTATCCCTCCGTTCAGGCCCTCGAAGAAACTACGAGAATTGTGTCAACGTTTACCAGACCACCGCCAAACCTCTCACTCAGTGAAGCATCCAACTTCGGGTCGATCTCTCTCTTGGACTGGATGTGGAGTCAAAGCTGCGCGAAACCAGAGGACCGAGTTCCCGGATGGACTTTGTGCAATTTTCTGCGATCGGATCCGCACTACCACCGCTGGTAGCTTTCTCTCTCGCTGGAAGTTGCGGCAGTTCGTGGAGATCTAGTGATGATGAAGTGGCTGCTCAAACGCTCTCCGAGAGGAAGTGATTGTTGGTAAGGTAGCCAAAGCAGCAGCTCGGCATGGCCACGTTCACGTGTTGGAGTTTCTGTGGGCATATGAACACGACAGCGGTGAATTTGGTGAGCCGCAAATTCACACCGGAAAGGCCAAGAAAGTTGTCTGGGGCTTTTATTTGGTAGACGTTGCTGCTTTAGAAGGTTGTTGTGAGGTCCTTCGGTGGCTGCTTGAGCACTTCGAATATCGATTTGATGAAGACAGTTTGCTCAGAAAGGTTATCAAGAACATCTTGTTGATTCCGAGCATTGAACTGGCTGAACGCTTGCTGCCTGCTGATAAGAGCATTTGGGATTATACTGCTGGCAGTCCAAGCCCCGAGGCGATCGAGTACATGCTGAATTGCGGCCGCCTCCAATACGATGACGAATTTGCAGCCCCGACTGTCAGCGATCTGGCGAAAGGTGGCAGACTGGACCTCATCCAAGAAATTGTTGCGCTCCATTCTCCGCTTCCACAGGATCATTGCCACTGGATCGAAGCTTTCCATCAAGCAATGTCGGCCGCGTGTGAGTTTGGAAATCTTGCGATACTTCGGTGGCTGTTTGATTTCTCGTTTGAACGCAACGTGTCAGACCTTCTCCAAAGTGCAGCCGAATATGGTCATGTTGAAGTGCTGCAATTTCTATACGATCGCGGGATCACCGGTGGATACGAAGAGGCCATGGCCCACGCAATCGCCAAGAATCACGTGCAAACCATAAAATGGTTGCTCAGTCGTTTTCCCTTGGACAAGCACGAATTTAACGCGGTGTACCCGATAGCTGACGCGGTTGAGCACGGACGCCTCGATGTTCTTCTGTTTTTCCATGAATTGAAGACACTCTCACTGCCCCGCGTATCGGGTAGCGATGGGACTCCTTGGTCTCAGTTTCAATTTGTGCCATACTGGGCTGCAGGAGCCGGTCTTTTGGATGTTCTTCAATGGTTTGACTCGCATTTCGAGTTTCAATGTGAGAATGATGCAATTGCAGCAGCACTCAATGGGCATTTGGACGTGGTGAAGTGGCTGTATGACAACCACCCCGACTGGTCCACACCTTATGGATGTCCTTTGTGCAATGCTGCACAAATCGGAGCTTTGGACATAATGAAATGGCTGGTCAGTAAAGGTTTAAGGAGTTCTGTTGTCGAGGCCATGTATCGAGCTGTGCGAGAAGGTCATCTGGCAGTGGTGAAATGGTTGTACGAAAACTGCTCAACTTGTCGAACGCTTCATCCAAAGCGAAATGTGATTGGCAAGGCTGTGACGTGCCACCGTCTACAGATTCTGAACTGGTTGAGTGCTCGGTTTCCCGACTATGATCACAAGGATCACCGTTTGGGGTATGCTGGTCTTCGTTTGGGGGTATCCTCCACGCCTTATTCCTGTTCGACACGCTCACGATGGAGATAGCTCGTTTGAAATGCTACTGTTTGAACATGTGCACTACCCCAAAGCTTTCGGCCAGCTTCTTATGAAGAAGCTCCACGAGGATCTCTGGATGGATATATCTCGTCACGACTTCACTACTTGCCACCCGATCCATCACATTGAAAACTGGGTGAAGGAGAATTATCCCCTTGATCCGTAGGAATTGATCTCTTCAAGAGACCAAACGAAAATGTAATTCAAAAATTGAAGGAGAACGTGCTCATGATACCTTTCCAACAGAACCAGTTCAAAACCATACGTGGAACTCTTGCTGTGGCTCCACAACGAATACTTGAGGGATCATTTGTGAACCCCCATACGTACTGTGGGATAGCGTTGAGCATGTTTTCAAGCCGTGGGCTTTGTCATGCTCGTTTAGAATCGTCTGGAGGGTGTGAACAATCAGTCCTTTCACGATGAGATGGTTCGGTTTGTGACTCCATTCCCCACTCGACTGCGGAGACCGCCAATCGTTGATATCCCAGCGGTCTTGAGGTTATCCGCTCTGGTTTTGCCAATCCTATTGAGCTTGCGCACACTGCCATTTTCGTCTGCATAGTTCAGCTTAAAATCTTGACGCGTACAGGACGCAACATTCTTCTCCGGAACTTCAAACACGAGCGCTGCCTTATCAGGCTGCTCTCTGACGAAATCCAATAGCTTCACTTGCTCCAAGAAATCGACAAGACCTTCTCCGTCAATGGAATAGGTCCGTGCCACCGTAATCTGGAACAGCCACAGCAGAGGACCATCAGCGTTTTTGTGTTCATTGACATAATAGAACGCATTGATCGCCGCAAAGTTTATCGCCCTTGGGATGCGATACGAACCGCTCGACAGTAGAGCCGGAGTGAAATCACTGTCAAAATAGCAGGAGGTCACACTTGGAGATTTTGCACCTTGAACTGCACAGCGCCACCTTCACCGAGGCTCTGCGCCGCAAATGCACAGTCGGTGCTCAATTTATCGTGCACATCCATCACAAATGCTGCACCTTGAAACGATGGGGAAGCTGAGGAACACTCCATGCACTCGATGATTCGGTTTCTCTTCTCGGTGGTGAGTTCGTTCCAACATTCCACCGTCAATTTCTCCACGAATTTGGTCGGTGCCACAATCGTCAACCCAGAAAGATCACTTGGGTTTGGATTGTAGTGGCACAGAAAGTGATGCGTGTTGTCTTTGTATACCACCGCAAGAATCAACTTGAAATAAATGTCGTTGCACTTCCGCACGTAACAATTCGATTCGCCATACTCGTGCTCCATCGGCAGGTCTTGTGGGAACTTCATCACATTTCTTTCAACTGGAGAAAGAGGGTCCTCGGGCGGCACACTGCTGCCCGATTCAAGACGCCGACGCTTGCCTACGTGCTCAGACATGCTCAGATTTTTTATAAAATGTCGAGACAGCGATTGATCGATCGATTAACAAAAGTTTTTTTGAGCTTGACAACATCATCACTCCCTAAGAAAATGTCGAGTTCGCGCTTTGTCCAGTTATTTTCTCTTTACTTGGACCGCCGCCTATCATCTCTCTCAGTGACCTGAATCACTTCGCTTGCTAGACAGGATTTGGGAATCGAGTTGCTCTGCACACCAAGAAATATTCTGGAAGTAGTTGTACTTTAATCCATCAATCTTCGAAAGTCTTCTCGGAACGTGTTCGTACCGATACGCTAATTAAATGGTTGCACGACGTCCGGCCGGACCTAGAGGTGGTGAAATGGTTGCACGTGAGATGAAGGTTGTACGTGTTTCACCGGAGAGCCCGGCCACCTGACAGTGGTCACGTGGTTACTTCAAAAAGCGGTTGCTGGAAAAATACACGGTCGATTTGGTGCGATACGCTGTGCTAAACGGCCGTCTTCGAGTTACCTACTGGTTGCACTCCACGTATTCCGAAGTCATCCTGACGAATCCCAACAAACTCTGTGCCAACAACGCTGAAGCCAAGTTCGAGATGCTGCTCTTCCTGCGCACACACTCCCCAGAGATCTTCACAGTTCAATTTGCTGCAACTGCGATTGAAGTCGCGAAAAAGCATGGCTCCCAAGCGGAGAACAATAACATGCTCAAATGGATCAGAGCAAACCTGGATGTCAAGAGCACGTGACGATTCCCGTACGTCCTTGCTCATCGTTGTCTTTCAAAACACTGTTTCGACAACATGACGCGACTTTAAATTTGTGTCGACACTGGAATGGATACCTTCGATTCACATGAGGAAACCACGACGAGCTCTGACGGCGGCGGCGTCTGTGGAGGATAAACACTGACGCGTAGTCCGCCAAATACTTCGAAGCGTTCCTCAACTAGATCTGCAGCCATGATCGTAGGATTGTTGTCGTCTCCAACGCGATTTCTTCTTATCAAGCGTACGCCATCCACAGTCCTTGCGGGAGCGTGACGCCCTTGGCAAGGAGTCCGTCCGGCCGATGAAAGAAAATATGTTGTTAACCAGGAATATCCTTTATGATGGCCCACCACTGAAAATGAGTCCCCGTTCAAACCGATGGCTACATCTATGTTTTTGACCTGTGACACTTTGTCCTCCAAAACGACTGGCCTCGAGCCCCGCTCCGCCTCCGCCCTGGCGCTGTCAGTCTATCAGAACGGGAGAAGGAAACCACAGAGCAGAAGGCATCGACGATGGTCAAGAACGTGCGCATCACCTACCGCCGCCGGCACTCGTACGCCACCCGGTCCAACGGCATCAAGGCCGTCAAGACCCCCGGTATGATGCCGCTCTATTAGGCACCTCCCACAGCAGCCAGCGATCCGGTTGATACAGGTCCCCAGACAGAAGCGCTAACGTTACGTGTGACTGTCGTCCACAGGTGGCAAGCTGGTCGCCCAGTACACCAAGAAGCGTGCTGCCGGCCCCAAGTGCGGTGACTGCAAGCAGTCGCTCAAGGGCGTACGTTAACGCAGCAATGGATGGACTTATTCTAGGGATCCCAGTATTAATGCTCTTGTTGGACCGAATGCAGATCAAGCACCTGGGCTCCAAGGAGTACAAGAACATCAGCAAGACCCAGCGCACTGTGTCGCGCGCCTACGGCGGCTCGCGTTGCGCCTACTGCGTGCGCCAGCGCATCGTGCGTGCCTTCCTGATCGAGGAGCAGAAGATCGTCAAGAAGGTGCTGATGGAGAAGCTCAAGAAGAGCAAGTCGGCCTAAGCGACAGTCGTTTCTCCGCGTCTCGATCTAGACGGCGATCCTTTCTTCCCGACTGGCCCGGTACTAGCTTAAATGCAAGTGATTACCAGCCGTTCTGCCACGACGCCTCGCAGTCTTGTATCGTGCTTTTGCCCAGTGCGTTCTGTCGTTATTGCCACAGGTTCTTCCAGACAAAGAAGCAGGTTCAGATGCAGGTGTCCTTCAGCAACAGGTTGCAATGGAGATGGCCATCGCCAGCTCCATTATCGTCGACAGTACCGACAGATACACTTGTCGGTATACATTGTGTCTTCGTAGCCATCCCCTTGCTGCGTTTTTACTGGTCAAAATGCCGCATTTTCTCCCCGCATATCACTTCTTCGAGTGTGCACTCGGGTTGCCGTGGCTGGAGGCGGCTTCAACGTCTGCGTGCGCGGCCGTCCGCTAACCACACCACTCCGCAACAAGTGTATCAGCAAGCCAAGACAACTGCGCGTCGATCGAGACCTTCCTGACCTGCAAGTCCGCTGTGGACCCAGCGCTACGGCATGCAGTTCCAAGCCACCCAAGACCGAGAGCATGTCGAAACGCTGCTGCTCTCACTGGTCAAGAGACTCGATGCCAATGACCCAAACACAAGACGTGCTCGCGTTGCAGAGCTGTACGCCGCTGTAGCCGCACTCTCTCGGCAGTTATCAGCCGAGCGCTTCGCCAAAGCGCTGGCCCAGTTGACCCCACAGCTCTACAGTCTCCTACAAAAGGGCTCCACAGAGAGTGCCCAGTTGGGGGCACTACTAGCCATCGAGAGCCTCATTGACGTCTCCAACGAGGACCAATTCATCCGCTTCGTCAACTATGTGCGGTACTTTCTACAGCAGCCACAGACTAGCAGAAGAGCGCTCTTGGCGGCGTCATCTGCTATGGGAAAGTTGGCGTCTTCCAGTGTCAGTGGCACGTTGGTGGCGTCCTTCGTGGACTTTGAAGCCAAAAGAGCCTTCGAGTGGCTACAGGAGGGGCCTCCAGGAAGTCATGCCGCCAGAAATGAAGCATTGGTGAGCCAGAGAAGACTAGCAGCGTGCTTTGTGCTGAGAGAGTTGGCTCAAGCGGCACCGACCCTCTTCCATGTGAATTTGACGACGTTCTTCCAGAGTATTTGGGGAGCAGTGAGAGACCCGCGAGTGGAGATTCGAGAAGCTGCGACTAGCGCGCTAGCGGCGTGTTTGCAGCTGATTACGAAAAGGCAAACGCGGCATCGCGTGCAATGGTATTGCAAGGTTTACGACCAAGTATTTGAAGGACTGGCACTGCGTCCGAGTCCACCGAGTTCGGCCACTTCGTCAGGTGTTTCGGTGATTAGCTCTCCTCCAAAAAGTAACGGACAGTCGGCGCTGGCGACCTGGCAGTGCGCCCATGGATCTTTGCTTGTGATTGGGGAATTGCTGGCTAACACAGGGCGTTTTATGGTGCCGAGATTTCGTGAGGTGTGTGATACAGTGTTGAGATACAAGGATGCCAGGGAGAAACTCGTCAGTCGAACGGTATCAGTTCTGCTTCCCCAATTGGCAGAGTTCTGTCCTGGTGCCTTCGTGCAGTATTACTTGGACGTTTGTGTGGCGCACTTGACCAAGCGCATTCTGGATTATTCATCTTCTGCTTCAGAGCGTGGCGTGGCGTTCCTTGCTGTTGGTAGATTAGCCTTGGCGGTGGGCGATGCATTGTTGCCGCACCTCCCGCCAATTCTCAAGCTTGTGAAGGAGTCGTTGGCGCCGCACACTGGTGCCAAGCGCAAACGGTCGAGAAACAAATTGTTTTGCGTGGAGACGCTCACTTGTGTGGCTAATATGTCGCGTGCACTGGGACCACGCTTCGAGCCTTTCTTGTTTCAGGATGGCGTGTTAGAAACAATGATGATCGGAGGTCTTAGCGATGAACTGATTGACGCTCTCGCGGAAGTTGTTGCCAGTGTACCAAGCACTCTTCCATTTGTTCAAGAACGTCTATTGAATGAGATTTCTGGGATCTTAAGGGGAACGCCGTTCTTACTGGGGAGCTCAAGTATGGCCTATCCGCCGGGGAGTAATGGCCCGGAAGGTGTCACTGCAAACGCAGAGCAGAACGAATTGGCATTAAATGGACCGTACTATGACATGCCGAGCGATGTTCCACCAGTAAAACAGACAGCAGTACAGGCCTTGCTATCCTCTATGAAACGTGGGTTTTCAATGTCGGAGGATGATACAGCGAGTGGGAGCAACTCGTTGGTAATTAAAGGTGAGACAGGCGACGAGATTGATACGATCCTGCTGTCCTTACGGACACTTAGCTTTTTGATTTCAGTGGAAGTTTCTGTCTCTTGCCATTCGTCCGCGACTGTGTCGGGTTGTACCTAAAGAATTCGGATGCGCGGATTCGGAAGCAGGCGGTAATCACTTGCAGTAAATTGTTGTTGCCCTCTCCAGGATCCCCTGATACCGCTATGATGTCGTCATGGAGACACGTCAAGAAGCGTGGACCCAGTGGGCGCGTGATCGACCTCGTACTGACGCAACTTTTGCAGGTTGGCATTTCCGATATGGATGTTGGTGTACGGACGAGTGTTGTCGAGTCTTTAGATGCGCGCTTTGACGAGTTGTTGAGCCAAGAAGCGCATTTGAAACTCCTATTTTTGCTGCTAAATGATGAGAACGCTGGTATCCGCGAACGAGCCATGCAATTGCTGGAACGGTTGGCCCCACGCAACCCGGCTTTCGTGATGCCGTCACTGCGACGAGTGTTAATTCAGCTGGTCACCGAATTGCAGCACACGTCGGAACTACGGATGCTCGAGGACAGCACGCGACTTCTTGGGCATCTAATCCGTGGGGCGCAGCACTTAGTGGATCCGTACGTTGTGCGTATCTTGGAAGTTCTTCTCCCCACTCTTGTTCGAGGAAATGCCCCGCTTGCTATGGCAGTTTTAGTAACTCTGGGCGAGCTTGCACTCGTGTCGCGGACACAGATTGCTGCGTACGAAAGATACCTGTTCCCGCTTATCATTCACACTCTTCAGGACCACTCTTCCATTGAAAAGCGGCAAGTTGCCTTGCAGACATTGGGCCAACTTGCAAGTAGCACTGGCTGTGTAGTACGTCCATATCTAGCATCGCCCAAGTTACTGGAGATATTCCTTAGTCTTCTGCGTCATAATGTTGGGAGCCCGTGGTCTTTGCGTCGTGAGGCAATGAGGACCATTGGAGTTCTGGGTGCGTTGGATCCGTACAAATACAAGCTTTGCATCTCGCGCGCTTCATTGCGGCAAGCCAATGAAGCGGCATCCACTACCAAGGCAGCAACGTTAGATGAGAATGGATTGGTACACGAGGACAGTGCAACGAAGTCGGTGGCTGGTACGCTTCCCTCGCAGTATCCAACGCTCGAAATTGATCTGAAGAAATTAGGAGTGACTATTAACCTTGCAAGCTTTGATCGAAAGGCAGCGAGTGAAGCGCTGGATGAAAAGCAACAAATTGAGCTGCAGTTATTCACTGCTGCGCCTATCGGAACCCGAAAGCTTGACGCTGCTGCTGCCAGTGGGGCACTTGGTGCGGGATCGCAGTCTTCACACCCTGCTAGTGGCGCTGCTGTTTCTGCTGGTACAACTTCTTCATCGCTGGCGTCTTCAGCCCGTAAAAACGGCAGTTGGGATCGATTGGAATGAGCTTGACTGATGACGCGTTTGATTTCGAGAGCTCGCTGCTAGACAGCGAGTTGGAACTCGATCCAACGGAGTTGTCCCCAGCGTCAGAAGCGTATTTCCCCACTGTGGCAATACATGCCTTGCTGCGGATTCTACGTGAGCCGTCGCTAAATGCCCACCACCATGGCGTCATTCAAGCCATCATGTTTATTTTCAAGAGTCTTAGCACTCAATGTGTGCCGTTCCTCAAGTACATTTTGCCGCCGTTCCTGCGCGTACTGGCGCGCGGTGAGCCTCGGTTGCGGGAGTCGCTCTTCCTGCAGTTGACGACGCTCATCTCGATTGTCCACGCCCACATGAAGCCCTTCTTCCCGCCAATCATGGTGCTCGCCTTACGGTTCTGGGGCGCACACTTGCCGCAGATTGTGCGGCTCGTGGAGAAGATCTCCCAAGCTGCTCCGCACGAATTCCGCACGCAATACTTCCCGAAGCTTCTTCCTAAATTACTGGAAGTGTTACAGCCACACTTTGGGTTAAACGTCGGCGCTGGCAGTGCTGACGTCGAACTGTCTGGAGCAGCGACTGGAGGAGCTGTTGTTGCAAATGGTGTTAATGGTATGACTCAAAGCTCTGGAGATGGTGCTGTAAGCGCTGGAGGTGGAGAGCTTCATGTGCAGGGTGTTGGCAACTCGAACGGGGCTGGCGAACACACTTTGTTGACCAATGGTTACGATATCGCACAGAATGGCAGTGATGCCGCCGCTATCGCTGTGATTCAGGTGCAAGTTGTGCAGTCACTGATCGTATTTGGAGATGCTGTGGATGATTACGTGTATTTGTTGGTCCCTGCCCTTGTGCATCTCATGGAGAGTGTAGACACGCCTCTGGAAGTGAAGATTAACACTGTTTATGCTTTAGCGCGGGTCTGTGTGGTCGCCAGCTTTGAGCAATATGCTGGTCCACGGCTGCTTCAGCCATTTGCTCGTGTAGCATCGCAAGTCTCAGCAAAAGGGCAATTCTTCTTTAGCCGTTCAAATAGTAGCGCTGCCATTAACGTCGGCCCAGGCGGTGGAGTAAGTAGTGGAGTGCCGAAATCGACCGGGAATCAAATAGCTGGCGCTGGAGCTGCAGCGGTGCGGATCCCGGCTACGAAAGAGGAGGCTACACGGTTTTCTGAGGTGATGTTGTATGCTCTGAGTGCGTTGATTATCCAACTTCAGGCTGAGGTATTGGGCTTTGAGCCGTTGTTGCAGCAAATTATTGGCTCGTTACCGTTCCCTCATCATGGCAACCTCACCGCAGCCGCAAATGCTGCCGACAACTGTAACCTCTTATCATCTCCGCAAGCCATGGTTCAGCGGATTGCAAAATCTCGAGAGTTTGCGCCTTGGAAGGCGTGTCTCGCGTTCATTTCTAGACGATCCAGCGTTTCTGACACCCAACCTTCGCAAATTCGCGAGCGAACTGCAAACTCAAGCTGCTTCGTCGATGACTCCAGCACCATCGCCACCATCGAACGTGCGATTGCATGTGAACCAACAGAACTTGCGCCGAGCTTGGGAAGCGTCCCAACGTAGTACAAAAGAAGACTGGATGGAGTGGATGCGGCGATTTTCGATTGAGTTGCTTCGTGAGTCGCCCAGTGCTGCTCTACGGTCGTGCTGCGCTTTAGCTCAAGCGTACAATCCGTTAGCTCGTGCGCTCTTTAACCCCGCGTTCGTTTCTTGTTGGAACGAATTGTATGAGCAGTATCAAGACTATCTCGTTCGTGCGCTAGAGACAGCGTTCCAAAGCGATACTATCCCGGCCGAGATTTTGCAGACACTGTTGAACCTTGCGGAGTTTATGGAACATGACGTGGAGGCACTGCCGATTGACATTCGCGAGCTTGGCGAATTGGCTCAGAAATGTCACGCGTACGCTAAAGCGCTGCATTACAAGGAACTAGAATTTCATACGTCTCCCAGTACATGTATCGAGGCACTCATCTCGATTAACAACCAGTTAGGTCAACCTGAAGCTGCCGTCGGGATCCTCAAGTATGCGCAAGTGCACCATAGTGGCGTCATTCAGGTCAAGGAGACGTGGTTCGAGAAGCTGCAAGATTGGCGAGCGGCTCTAGCGTTGTATGATCGTCGTCTTCAGTATGCACAACAGCATGGCGGAGAAAGCCAAAAACTAGATATCGATATTTGTATTGGGAAGATGCGATGCCTGGAAGCACTTGGAATGTGGGAAGAGCTTAGCAGTCTGGCAGCTCAGGTATGGAGCGTTATCCACTCACCAGAACGTCCAAGTAGGAATGTACCACCTAGTTCTCGGAGCCGCCCACATTCTGCTGGTCGACAGCCTTCTAGCGGGTCTGGTAATGGTCGAGGAACGTTGCGACGAGGTAGCAGTAGCCATGGATCATCTTCCTCTTTGACCTCTGCGGGAGGCCCTGCATCCTCGTCATCTACTTACCAACTTGTTGACGACCATGGAGATGAAGCTACTGCTCTAAAGCGAGTGGCTATGCTTGGTGCACGTGCAAGCTGGTGTTTGTCAAAGTGGGATGATATGACCCGGTATGTCTCGGAGTGCTCAGCTCAGAATTCTGATAATATTAGTAGTGGTGTGGTTTCTAGAGCAGCAAGCAGCAGTAACCACGGATATGGCCACAGCCATGGCATTTTCGGTGTCGACCAAGATGTCACGGAACTGTCGCTCTATCAATCCGTTCTAGCTGTGCACAAAGGAGAATTCGAACAAGCAGTGACGTTGATCGATGCGACGAGAAAAACGCTGGACACCAAACTGGGCGCGCTGGTCGGTGAATCCTACAGCCGCGCGTATCGCAGCATGGTGACTTTGCAACAGCTTAGTGAATTGGAGGAAGTTGTGACGTATAAGAAGCTACGAGCACAGATCTCGAAAGGTGAAGAAGCTGCTCGCTTCAAACGCCACTTGATGCGAATGTGGCGTGATCGACTTGCAGGGTGTAAGCGTGTTGTGGAGGTATGGCAGCAACTGATTGGCATCCGTGCATTGATTCTATCGCCGCAGGAAGATATCGATACGTATCTGCAATTCGCAAGCCTGTGTCGTCAGTCAGGTAATCTCCCTTTATCTCTAAAAGTATTCACTAGCGCATTATCTGTACACGGTGGAGCGAGCCCTAGCGGCGGTGGCATCTCGGAAATGCTCAATGTCGCTCCGAATTCGAGCTCCGCATCCTTTGGCTTTGGCGAGAAGCACCGCAGTCGCGTCGCATTTGCGTATCTAAAGCATCTGTGGGCATCAGGACAAAAGAACGAAGCGCTTTCGGATTTGCACAAGCTAATCGTACGCATTGCTTCTGTGGCACGGCACCGCACGCAGCCTCAAGGCGGTGCGGGCGGCATGCCTTCTCCTGCTCCTGCGATGATGCCGATGAGAAGTGAGGAAGAGGAGCTTCTTGTCAAATGCCACTTGAAAATGGCGGAGTGGCAGCTGGCAGTTCACGACCAGCAGATAGAACATGTACCCGTAGAGATGGTTTTGTCTTCGTTACGGCTCTGTACAGAGCTGGAACCGCGCAGTTACAAGGCTTGGCATGCATGGGCGCTCATGAATTTCCAAGTGGTGGAGCACTCTACGCACAGTCAACACATTTCTGCTAATACGACGGCGTCAGCGGTAGCGGCCTCCTCATCGGTGGCTCCGTATATTGCACCGGCAATTGAAGGATTCTTTAGGTCCATTGCATTGGGTCGTAGTCGATGGGCAGCCAACGTGCAGCAAGATATTCTACGTGTCCTCACGCTATGGTTCGCTCACGGCCATCGCAGCGATGTGCACGCTGCGTTGGAGAAGGGCTTCCGCTCCGTGAGTATCGAGACGTGGCTCATTGTGATCCCGCAGCTCATTGCGCGCATTCATACGCCGTACCCACGCATCCAAAAGCAACTCCATCGTTTGCTTGTGGCGATTGGGAAGCAACATCCTCATGCTCTTATTTACCCCTTGTCTGTGGCACTAAAGTCGTCGGTGAGCGAGCGCCAACAAGCAGCTGACGCCATTATGAGTACGATGCGCACAAACTATGAGGAGCTGGTGGATGAGGCCTTACTGGTAAGTCGCGAGCTTATCCGTGTTGCGATTCTTTGGCACGAAATGTGGCATGAAGGGCTGGAAGAAGCCTCGCGGTTGTACTTTGGCGAGCACAATGTTGATGGAATGGCCGAAGTCCTTCGACCGCTACATACAATGATGGAGCGTGGGCCAGAGACTCTGCGTGAAGTCAGCTTCCACGGTGCTTTCGGTCGAGACTTGCGCGAAGCGAACGAGTGGCTGCAACGCTTCCTTAGCAACCGCCGGAATGAGTCCGACTTAAATCGTGCATGGGATCTTTACTATCATGTCTTTAGGCGGATTAACAAGCAATTGCCTCAGATCACGACGCTGGAGTTGCAGGTAGTGTCGCCCAACTTGCTGTCAGCTCGAAATCTGCAGCTTGCTGTGCCAGGAACGTATCGCGCTGGCCATGCCATTGTGAAGATCGGTAGCTTCTTGCCGACAGTAGCTGTGATCACGAGTAAACAGCGACCTCGTCGTATTACCATTGTGGGATCGAACGGACTGGAGTACATGTTCCTGCTAAAGGGCCACGAAGATTTGCGGCAAGACGAACGTGTGACGCAACTCTTTGGCCTCGTCAATGCCTTGCTGATCAACGACCGCAATACGTCCAAAAAGGATCTAAAGATCCATCGGTACCCTGTGATTCCTCTGTCCGATAATGCCGGCATTGTAGGCTGGGTGCCGTACTGCGACACACTTCACCAGCTCATTCGAGACTACCGCGAGGCTCGAAAGATCTTGTTGAATATTGAGCATCGTCTCATGCTGCAGATGGCTCCTGATTATGATGCGTTGACGTTGCTAGAGAAGGTGGAAGTGTTTCAGTACGCACTGGAGAATACGGCCGGACAAGACTTGTACAAGGTCTTGTGGCTCAAGTCTGAAAACTCCGAGGTTTGGTTGGATCGACGCACGAATTACACGCGCTCCTTAGCTGTGATGTCGATGGTGGGCTACATTTTAGGTCTCGGGGATCGCCACCCGAGCAATCTCATGCTGCATCGCTTCACTGGAACTATCGTCCACATCGACTTTGGCGATTGCTTTGAAGTCGCAATGGATCGTGAGAAATACCCCGAGAAAATCCCCTTCCGGTTGACTCGAATGCTCACCAACGCCATGGAAGTGAGTGGGATCGAAGGCAACTTCCGATTCTCGTGCGAAAGCGTCATGGCAGTGTTAAGAGAGAACCGCCACAGTCTCATGGCCATGCTAGAAGCGTTCGTTCACGATCCATTGATCAACTGGCGTCTGCTTACCCCCACCAATGTACCACCTGCTAGTCATGCTAGTAGTTCTGTCGTGTCTACTGCTGCCAGTGGTGCGTCATCTTCGATCGTATCGTCGATGATGTCCAGCGACATGAGCATGAGTAGCTATAGCAGTAATGACACCCAACAGTACTCATCGGTGTCGGACTCAGAAGAGGTCCCTCATCGACGTAGCGAAAGCATTTCGATCCCTGAACCAGCAACTGCTACCGCAACATTGCTTGACGACAAGCAAGAGCCCGCAGCGACGCCAGTAGCTAGCCAAAACTCGGAGAGTAAAGAAAACGATGGAGACGAGAAACAAAATGCTAACGAAACGACCGAGGAAGAAGAAAGCGAAGGTGATGCCGCTGCTACCAAGCAACAAGCAACTGATACTGCGACAGAGGCAGTTCCTCAGGTTCAACGTCCACCGCCGAAACCTCCTGTGCCTCGACAAGTTAGCGCTAGTTTAGCTGCGCCACGTCAGCTACCGCCTCGAGCACAAGCAAAGGATGCGGAAGAACCTCCTCCGCTGCCATCGTCGCTATCGTCGAGACCTATGAGTCTCAGCAAATCGATTCCATTGCCTTTGCGGAGGCCGCCTCGTGCACCGACACCAGGTCGAGGCAGAAGCGACACAATTGAGGAAGAAGAGGAGTCGACCGTCGTGGAGAAGATCGATTACACCAAGACGAATCTACACGCCGAGATTTCGTCGCTGGCTGCTAGCTTATCCAGCGTAGGTCATTCTAGTTTAAGTCGAAGCTTCTCCGTCACGCAGGCTCAAATTCAAGCGCAATCTCGAGCCGCCGAGCAAGAGCAATTGCGTCGGCAACAACAACAGACGAATGAGAGAGCTGAAGAGCAGACGATGAGCACTAGACCAGCACCCGCTGTGGTACCAACTACACCGGTAGGGCCACCACCGCGAATGGCTCCGGCTGCATCCACGTCGTTTGTGTCGGTTACAGCAGCAGCACAAATACCGCCATCTTCGGAAGGAGCGCCGCCTTCAATTGCAAATGAGCTGCACGCCAATCGCAGCGTTCGTGAACGTGAACTGTTGAATGCTTTAGGACCCGAAGGCACGGGGGCTCCGCGGGTTGCATTGAATGAAAAGGCTGTGGCTGTGATTCGCCGAGTACAGGCGAAGCTGTCAGGCCGAGACTTTGAAGGTGATGGCGAGCCATTGGATGTGAGTGCGCAAGTGCAGCGACTCATCTCACAGGCCACCTCGCATGAGAATTTGTGTCAGTGCTACATTGGATGGTGTCCCTTTTGGTGAGAATAACGAGCAAATGGAAAATATAGTTAAAGACACTGGGGAGCACGTCGACATCGGCGTAAAAATATTGAGTTGTGGTTGAATATCTCGAAAGACACTGCAGAACATCACGAAAATCTTCACCTGCACTTGACAACAAGTTTGCGCTGGATTAGAGCGTATTTCGAAGAGGCGCTGCCAGTTCCCGCTGATCGGATTTACATCACCAACCTGGTCGACATTGAGCAAATTAACCCCACTTACCTAGCCAGCTTCCAGCAACCCGAAAGCAATTCTATGTCTATGATTGCAGACCTGGTGGCGAAGCGATACGAAGTCTTTGGCGGTGTCGCCCGTGAATGTTTATCCACCTTACCGGTCCTGTAAGCGTCAAGATTTTAAGCTGAACTATGCAGACGAAAATGGCAGTGTGCGCAAGCTCAATAGGATTGGCAAAACCAGAGCGGATAACCTCAAGACCGCTGGGATATCAACGATTGGCGGTCTCCGCAGTCGAGTGGGGAATGGAGTCACGAACCGAACCATCTCATCGTGAAAGGACTGATTGTTCACACCCTCCAGACGATTCTAAACGAGCATGACAAACTGCAACAACGCCCACGGCTTGAAAACATGCTCAACGCTATCCCACAGTACGTATGGGGGTTCACAAATGATCCCTCAAGTATTCGTTGTGGAGCCACAGCAAGAGTTCCACGTATGGTTTTGAACTGGTTCTGTTGGAAAGGTATCGTGAGCACGTTCTCCTTCAATTTTTGAATTACATTTTCGTTTGGTCTCTTGAAGAGATCAATTCCTACGGATCAAGGGGATAATTCTCCTTCACCCAGTTTTCAATGTGATGGATCGGGTGGCAAGTAGTGAAGTCGTGACGAGATATATCCATCCAGAGATCCTCGTGGAGCTTCTTCATAAGAAGCTGGCCGAAAGCTTTGGGGTAGTGCACATGTTCAAACAGTAGCATTTCAAACGAGCTATCTCCATCGTGAGCGTGTCGAACAGGAATAAGGCGTGGAGGATACCCCCAAACGAAGACCAGCATACCCCAAACGGTGATCCTTGTGATCATAGTCGGGAAAGCGAGCACTCAACCAGTTCAGAATCTGTAGACGGTGGCACGTCACAGCCTTGCCAATCACATTTCGCTTTGGATGAAGCGTTCGACAAGTTGAGCAGTTTTCGTACAACCATTTCACCACTGCCAGATGACCTTCTCGCACAGCTCGATACATGGCCTCGACAACAGAACTCCTTAAACCTTTACTGACCAGCCATTTCATTATGTCCAAAGCTCCGATTTGTGCAGCATTGCACAAAGGATATCCATAAGGTGTGGACCAGTCGGGGTGGTTGTCATACAGCCACTTCACCACGTCCAAATGCCCATTGAGTGCTGCTGCAATTGCATCATTCTCACATTGAAACTCGAAATGCGAGTCAAACCATTGAAGAACATCCAAAAGACCGGCTCCTGCAGCCCAGTATGGCACAAATTGAAACTGAGACCAAGGAGTCCCATCGCTACCCGATACGCGGGGCAGTGAGAGTGTCTTCAATTCATGGAAAAACAGAAGAACATCGAGGCGTCCGTGCTCAACCGCGTCAGCTATCGGGTACACCGCGTTAAATTCGTGCTTGTCCAAGGAAAACGACTGAGCAACCATTTTATGGTTTGCACGTGATTCTTGGCGATTGCGTGGGCCATGGCCTCTTCGTATCCACCGGTGATCCCGCGATCGTATAGAAATTGCAGCACTTCAACATGACCATATTCGGCTGCACTTTGGAGAAGGTCTGACACGTTGCGTTCAAACGAGAAATCAAACAGCCACCGAAGTATCGCAAGATTTCCAAACTCACACGCGGCCGACATTGCTTGATGGAAAGCTTCGATCCAGTGGCAATGATCCTGTGGAAGCGGAGAATGGAGCGCAACAATTTCTTGGATGAGGTCCAGTCTGCCACCTTTCGCCAGATCGCTGACAGTCGGGGTTGCAAGATGGTCATCGTACTGGAGGCGGCCGCAATTCAGCATGTACTCGATCGCCTCGGGGCTTGGACTGCCAGCAGTATAATCCCAAATGCTCTTATCAGCAGGCAGCAAGCGTTCAGCCAGTTCAATGCTCGGAATCAACAAGATGTTCTTGATAACCTTTCTGAGCAAACTGTCTTCATCAAATCGATATTCGAAGTGCTCAAGCAGCCACCGAAGGACCTCACAACAACCTTCTAAAGCAGCAACGTCTACCAAATAAAAGCCCCAGACAACTTTCTTGGCCTTTCCGGTGTGAATTTGCGGCTCACCAAATTCACCGCTGTCGTGTTCATATGCCCACAGAAACTCCAACACGTGAACGTGGCCATGCCGAGCTGCTGCTTTGGCTACCTTACCAACAATCACTTCCCCTCTCGGAGAGCGTTTGAGCAGCCACTTCATCATCACTAGATCTCCACGAACTGCCGCAACTTCCAGCGAGAGAAAGCTACCAGCGGTGGTAGTGCGGATCCGATCGCAGAAAATTGCGCAGATACTCTTTGTAGCTTAACAAGTTGCTTCAGAAATGCTTGATGAAGTACTTTGTGATGTAAACTTTGGCCACGGAAGACTTCTGAGTGAATATCCACCCTCACTGTGCACGGCCAAGCTGTTCACTCTGAGATAATAACATATTTTCTATATCGTTCCGCAATCGCCCCATGCCCACCAACAATAGGTCCGAGAAGCAGTACACCACCACTTCTGTTGTAAACCTCTTGTCTCAATAGTTTTCATTATCAATGATCGTGCGCAAACGCTCCAACTCTCGAATGATCACTTCCTCTAGCACTGCTGCTGGTGTCCCGCAGTCAAGTCTTTGGAAGTCATGTACTCGTAGCAGTGGTTTAACACTTGAGGCTGGATTATACGACACGGCAATCAGTAGCTAGTTTTAGCTGCCAAGAGTGCAGTTTAAAAACAAAAATGCTTTTGAAAACTCGCCCCGCCGTAGAAAATGCCGACAACAACGTTCACCATCGTTGAGCAAGGCTAGATGCTGTTGTTGGCCGAACAACAAGGAGAATCTCTGCGTGGAGGGGGGCATCCAGTTCTTGTTGAGCCACTCATCCACAGCATCGAACGTGAATCCCAACGCATCATCTACACCTCCAAATCAACCATCTTGAACAGACAATCAACTACAGGCAGCCCTCCAACGACCTGGTGATCGTTTTGCTGCATCCAAGCGCCAACTGCATATTAAAAAAAAGCGGCTCGGATTAAAGCAGGACAGCCTCGGTTGCACTCTAACTCGTCGAAGCCATACTCTATGCCATACCAAATCTTTCCTAGGTCGGAACATTATTGAACGACTGGCGGCGGCGATGGTAACGGACCCTAGGCAGCTTCTGGCACTGCGCCGCCTTCAGCTTTTGCCATTGAAAGGCCTTGGCACGGTCCCAAGCGCGGTGACGTTGGCGTGCGATCTTGCCATGCTCAGCCCTCGATGTCTGTTCAGCTGCGCGCAAATCTGCCGCATAACGGTCGTCTGGATTCCTGGCGACGATTGATCGCGTGGTAAGCACCACGTTGAACCGATTACGCTATTCGACCAGTACCTGAGCGTCGTATCTTTTTCTCATCTATCAATCTGCCCGTTTCATTGCAATACGCTCGTGCTGGTCAAATAGCCAATGTTGAAGTCATTATCTTATATATCCTGCATAAACGTATCGTTAACCTAATCCAATACCGTTTTTTCAACAATACTATCGCAAACTTCTCCTTGAACTATATCCCCTTTCTAACGCTGTCCATGTTGAAGTGATCGCCTTCTAAAGGATCTGTGGTCCGCCCTACCCATCACCGATGGCGACGCCATCACTCAGCCACACGTCTCGGAAGCCAGCAGAGCGAGTGTGCAGCCTTTGAGCGAGAGCTGGTTCGCCCTCTATCAGGGGCGTCACTTGGCAATTCTCCGTCTCCAGCTCCGGTCGATCTCCAGAGGATGTTCTTCACCCGCAGAACCGCCGCCGACAAGGAGCAAGCCACGCGCCTCAAGGCCCTGGAGAAGGCCGTCAAGCAGCAGCAAAACGCCGCCAAGAAGGCCAAGAAACAGCAGGACAAGCAGCGCCGCCAGGCGCAGAAACAAGCCGACAAGGCGCACAAGCGCACCGTGCAGCTGGCCCAGCGCGCCACCAAGAGCCGCAAGAAGCTGGCCAAGAAGGCCGACAAGGACAAGAAGCGCAGGCTGAGACGGGCGCGTCTCCAGGCGCAGCGCCAGGCCGCGCTGGATGTCCCGCCCTTCGCCAAGAGCAGCAGCTGCTTCGTGTGCGGCTCGCTGTTCCAGTCGGCGCTGCACAAGCGACGCCACCACTGCCGCCAGTGCCGCCAGAGCTGCTGCCTCAAGTGTCTGAGCCAGACGCGGCGCTCGGTGCCTGAGTTCGGCATGGAGAAGCCCCAGAAGGTCTGTGTGGTCTGCGATACACTGGTGCTCAATACTGCTGCTGAGTCGGGACCACGAGACCCTGCAGAGGCCATCGCGAGCCTTGCTGCCAACGCACCTCGACGCCCTGCGGCTTACGCAGCGAGACGACCGAGCTCGGCCCCACTGCCGGAAGAAGTCCGCGTGACGCTGCCTGCTAGACGACCACGCTCCATGAGAGCGGGCGGACGCTGGACGCTGCTCAAGCGCAAACGAAGCGCCGATCAGAACCGGAAACTCGACCTGGATTTGCAGCTGGAGAAGGAGGCCATGCGAGGAGGAAGAGCCATTGAACTGCAGCCGCAGTCGGTGGCGTAAGGGTGAAGGGTGGTTTCTATCTTTCGTATGAGCTGCATGGAGTGTGTATGAGTATAAGTGCATTTGATCTTTGCAACCATCTTGCGTCTGACGTCTTTGCTTCTTCTGCAGTGAAGGTGGGTGATGTTAGAATTAGTTGACGGCGTGGAGCAGGACGTTGATGCGGAAAATTTGGCAGTACTGGAATGATACTTTTGGGACACGAGCTCTTCAACAAGTGGCGGCGGTTGAGATTGTCAGCAACAACAATCTGTCTTGGTCCTTTGACAGATTGATTGAGGCTGCGTACTGCCATTCCGCTGCAATGATCCGACGGATTGTCCGTTCCGCTGTTTTGTTTGCAGTGCACGATTTCACTGCTCACCGATCCGCCAGTTTGAACCGTCAAATGTAGTCAAGACCGAGAGCATCAAAAGCAAACGTGTATGCAGTTGTAGAGGAGACAACCTGCCTTGCTGAACTACAACGTTTTCTACTGGAAATCCGTGTTGCCCGCCAAATACTCCTGGACAAAGTAGAATCTACACTCGTCGTTTATGCCGCAGTACATCGTTGCGGCGTTCAGGTTGGTGGCCAGCAGTTGATTAAACCGGAAACGTGCAGCCACCTTAATCGTGCTCGCTAGCTGGTCCTTGAACTCTTTAATCGCAACGTCAGACCGCGAAAGTTTGCAGGTACAATCGCCCTCTTGGCGAGCTGCAGTTCGACGTGACTTCGTGATCCCGGAAGGTGTGTTTTGCTACTGATTTCAAAGATGCTATACTAACTAAATGTTCACTGTTTGCAACAGGAAAATATTACCTAGGAGACGCTGGTTATGCCTTAACCAAGCACACGTTGACGCCATACAGAGGCGTCAGGTACCACCTAAAGGAATTTGGCCAGGGAAGTCAAAACCACAGACAAAGGAAGAGCTTTTAATCTGCGGCACTCATCGTTACGCAACGTCATCAAAAGGACCTACGGCTCCATCAAAAAGAATTCCCGATCCTCCAATCGATGCCCAACTACGAGCTGGGCGCGCAGGTGGGCCTCGTGCAAGCCACGTTTGCGATCCACAATTTCATTCGTTGCCATAAAGATGAATTTGCGGACAAGGAGCTTCAGAACAGCCGTGTGAGGAAAGAAGACAACACGGAGGCCGCACAAAGAGCTACTGGATCTGACGAGATGGACGACGCATCAATGAAACAGGCCCGCCATAAGATAGCACCCGATATGTGGCGAAGCTACCTCGTATTCGTAGCTGGTAGAGACAGCGAAATTGTTGTCTAATAGCATTCGTTCATGAAACAAAAGTTCGGGTTGGAAAATATGTGTTCAAAAAGGCAGCTCGCGCTCAATCCGCTGGATCAATCCGCTATCTGCCGGAATTCGGGAGGATTGAATCCGCTGGAATATGGCCATTTTTCCGCTCGAATTATATGCAGTACGCGCCAGCGGATCGGCCGTTCCGCTGGAAAGAAAATTCCGCCGGAATTGGCCCCATTCCGCTGGAATTTGGCACTGCAGTACGCACCCTGATATTTACTGCCGGACTGCCATGGTCGTATTATCCTTCCTACCAACTGTGTTCACGTGTGTGAGTCTCGCTCTGAGAGGGTATCCCTCAACTACGAGAACATTTATCGGACCATCGCCAAACCTCTCACTTAGTGAAGCTTGTAAGCTTGGGTCATGGCAAGGCCCTTCGGTGGCTGGTTGGGCACTTACGCTATCGATACGAAGAGACCTGGCTTAGAGCGATCGGCAAGAACATCATGCTAATTTCCAGCATTGAACTGGCTGAACGCTTGCTGCCTGCTGATAAGAGCATTTTTGGATTATACTGCTGGCAGTCCAAGCCCCGAGGCGATCGAGTACATGCTGAATTGCGGCCGCCTCCAATACGATGACGAATTTGCAGCCCCGACTGTCAGTGATCTGGCGAAAGGTGGCAGACTGGACCTCATCCCAAAAAAAAATTGTTGCGCTCCATTCTCCGCTTCCACAGGATCATTGCCACTGGATCGAAGCTTTCCATCAAGCAATGTCGGCCGCGTGTGAGTTTGGAAATCTTCCAATACTTCGGTGGTTGTTTGATTATTTGGTCGAGCACGAAGTGCCTAATCTTATGGTCATGTCGACGTGCTGCAATTTCCTTACGATCGAGGAATCACCAGTGGGTTTGAAGAAGCGATGACAAAGGCAATCGTCCAGAACCACGTGAAGTCGTACAATGATTGCTCGGCCATTTTTCGTTCACCAAGCACGAATTCAACGCGGTGTATCCGATAGCTGACGCTGTTGAGCACAGAAGCCTCGATGTGTTTCGCTTTTTCAACGAATTGAAGAAACATAGTCGGAAACTGGGTAGCGATGGGAACCCTTGGTCTCAGTTTCAATTGGTATATTTCTGGGTTGCTCGAGATGGCAATTTGGATGTTCTTAATTGGATCGACCCGCATTATGAATTGCAACGTGAGGATGGAGCTTTCGATATAGCAGCGAGGAACAGACATTTGGATGTGGTGAAATGGCTGCACGCTACTCACCCCGACTGGTGTTCAAAGTCTGCTGTTTACCGTGCTGCGAAGGGTGGTCATTTGGGCGTGGTGAAATGGTTGTGCAACAAAGGCTTTGACGATGTTAGGGCTATTGCGATACACGATGCTGTTGAAGGTGGCCACCTGGACGTGGTCAAGTGGCTCAATGAAAACTGTCCCAGTTGCCGAGTTTCCGACCTACACAGAAACGCGATTGACAAAGCTGTGAGGTGCCACCACTTACGAATTCTAAGCTGGTTGAGGCCTCGATTCCCAGACTACAATCTCCATTTGAAGCATTACACCTACTTACTTTCCGTTTGGAATACACAGGATGGAGACAATTCATTCGAGATGCTGCTGTATGTGCGTGCATGCGCACTACCTCAAAACATTCGACAAACGGATTCCCCAGTCAATTCACGAGGATTCTGAGGAAACATCTTGCAGCATCCCAAAAACCACATTGCGAACTGGCTGAAGGAACTCTCGATCCATAGCAATTACCAACTTCAACTTGCTCAATACAAACACCAAGTGATTTTGGATATTAAATCTAACAGACAAACTTATACCGTACTACACAAAAGTATTCACCTTATCGATTTTTCAAATTCATCTTGCACCACGCATTTCTTGCCGTCATGTGCGGCATTGCTTTGATCGTAGCACCTCTAGCTTCTCGCCGCCTTCACGACGGTATTCCGCAACTTATGCATCTTCTCTAAGTATTATACAGTCCTGACAATATCCTCTACCAATTGCAGATACCAAATTCCACGACCAACTCCAACGGAGACTGTGCCAACGTGGTCCTGATCACTTTCAACGACTGGATCGAACGATCGGAGAGGCCGACAATGATGCTTGGGCCATCTCCATGTGCAGTGCAGTGTTACATCTCCGCGGTGACGGATTGGTACCTCAACCGGTAGTGGATTCGTCCTACAATATTTTAAGTTGGAATGGAGAAGTTTTCGGGATGGCAGTCGATACCACAAGCGACGAAGAGCAGGACGAGGAGGTTTTACTACATGGCAGCGATACAATTTATTTATCAGAGAAATTACAAGCAGCAGGGGAAATATTGGAGAAGATGACAGAAGAGCAGCTCAAGGAAGAAGATCCGGTGGTGGAGATCCTGCGTCGAGTGAGAGGACCGTTTGCGGTGTCGTGGCTGCATGCCAAGAGCAACAGATTGTACTTTGCTCACGATAGATTTGGCCGTCGCAGTTTGGTGTACAAGTGTGATGGCGATGATGGAGATTTGGTCGCTAAAGCTGAGGAGGATATAGTGGAGTTTGCTCAGAGTGATTTAAAGCAGTTCGTGTTGATGTCCGTGGGGGTAAAAGGTGGCGATGACGAACTGAACTATCAGGAACTGCCAGCGTCGGGAGTGTTCGTACTGGATCTGCAAGCTCGACCATCATATCGCTTGGAGTTCCATCCGTACAAGATATTAGGGGAATTAATTCCTTCCTCTTTATCAACCATTTCGACGGATCGATTCGTCTGTGAGCTTCCTTTCGTTCCGGATTGTATTGAAGACCCGACCGAGTTAATATCTTCTGCGAGGGAGCTTTTAGTGGCGCTCAGTAATGCTGTTGGAGTGCGGGTGCGGTCTATTCCTTCTCGACCCGCGTCAACAGCTCGAGTTGCTGTCCTCTTTTCTGGAGGCTTGGACTCTGCAGTTCTTGCAGCCCTCACGCACTTTCACGTCCCTGTAGATGAATCTGTGGATTTGTTGACTGTCTGTTTTGATGAGAACTCAAACTTCGCTTCGCCCGATCGCCGTGCTGCTGAGCTGGCACATTCGGAACTCTGTGCGCTCTATCCAAAGCGCCGGTGGAGACTAGTTCGTATCAATGTTCGTCGGGAAGAGCTTGCCAGTAAACAAAACGAAGTCCAAGCGCTGATGGCTCCGTGCGATACCCACATGGACTTTAACATCGGAGCAGCCTTTTGGTTCTTGTCACATGGTCGCGGAGAACCGAAAGTATATGCTGAAGCAGAAAACTCGACGCTGGAAGAGCTGAATGCATTCCTCAAGCCACAACGAGGAGATCTACGGACATTAGAAACGGAAATTGCCTCGATTAACCTGTTTGCAGATCAAGTGTCGAATGAAGACACGATCTTGTGTCCTGTACATCGTTGTGGTCGTAAATGGAAGCCTGGCTGCGTGCTTGAGTATGCAAGAGCTGCTGCTTCAAAATGCAGCGGGCAGTTGACAAATTAATGTCTTTCGCTGATAACTCTGGAGCTGAGGTCGTGGATGTCCGTGAGCTACAAGGTTACCAAGCCAAGTTGATAGACATGGGGGTTCAGTCTGAAGCGCACTTGGATGATTTATTGGATCTATTGTCGAAGAAGCAGCAGGATAAGAGCGAGTCTCCATTCCTGTGTTGTCGAGTTCATCGATCAAAAATCGAACAAGACAAGACAGCAACAACCACAGCAGAAGAACCGACAAGGAAACAGAACTCAGAAGAGGAAATGTACCAGACTTCAGCTCGAGTCGTGCTTGTAGGCATTGGTGCTGACGAACAGCTAGCTGGGTATGGACGACACCGCACTGCACTCATCAACGGTGGTGAAGTGGCGCTAAGAGCTGAGCTGCACAAGGATCTCGGTCGAATCTGGAAACGAAACCTCGGTCGTGACGATCGCTGCATTGCAGCTCATGGACGAGAGGCTCGCTTCCCGTACCTAGATGAACACGTCGTGTCAACTATCGCCACGTTCCCTGTCGCCAGTCTCTGCGATGCTGATCTTCCCCGTGGAGTCGGTGACAAACGAGCATTACGTGTGGTGGCGAAAACACTTGGGCTACGAAGCTGTGCGGGTCTCGCCAAACGAGCAATTCAATTCGGCTCTAGAATCGCCAAAGTCTCCAACAATGGCAGCAATCGTCAGACTCAGGGAAATAACAAATTTTCGAGCGTGGAGTGAGAATGCCCTACAGCAGCCTTCAGTCACGACCCACAAATATAAGAGAATAATAATCTGAACGTCATGCGCACCAATAGCAAATTGTTGAATAGTCCTGGAACCAACTACCAAGACTTCGTTGCATCTGGAACCAAGTGGCTGGGTGCGCATTTACTCGCATTGCGTATCGGCTGCCACTGTCGCGCAGTGCATACAGCGAATAATATCCGCGGCCTTGCTTTTCTTGTTTGCGAACAATCGACTCGCTGCGTCTTCAACATCTGAAAACGGGCGCTTCTTCCTCTCGTCCACAATTTTACGGGCTGTTGCATCACCCAAGCCTTCGACCCAACGAAGCTCCTCGTATGGTACTGTGCTGATATTGGGCGGCTCCATAAAACTCCATAAAACTCCGGTACGCACGGCTAGCGAAAGGTCCAAAATGTTGGGAAACTCGTCGATGGAAACGATTCCGCATCGTGGAGGAAGATCAAATTCGCTGACTTGGCCTGGTGTAATGAGTAAGAACACATCCGACCCATTCACAGCGTTGGCTCGCTCTTCGGCGTACTCGACTTCGTTCAACGTCTCTTGTGTTTGCAGTAACTTGCATTGAGTCACTTCGTTGCACTGGACTTGACCAGATCCAGTCTCCAATTGAACTCTTGTAAATACGTCGCCAGCTGAAGCACTTGTGCCGCCGTTGATGATGACTTTGTCCATATCTGAAACCTTCACATCGCCACGATTTGTGGTGCACACGGAATCACCCAAGATGGCGTTGGTATCGTAATGGTGTTTTGCTTCCACTAGGTGCCGTGACTCCCGCTCTGTGATTTCATCGTTATGCATGGTACTGAAACGAGCACCATAGTGAAATGTGGATAGGCTGACGGGCATATTGTGGAAGGCAATGGATTTCATTCGACGGTAGAACCCCACGAAATGATCAAATCGCTGCCATTCCCAAACCGAACGTGTGAGCTGCTTGTCGAAAGTGTCTAGGTCGGGGAGTCTCCGCATTAACATCACAAGAAGAATGAAGGGGCATTCCAAGCAGCTTTTACGAGTCCATCGGAACAAACCCAAGCTTTCAAGTCTGACCGCTGACAAATTGGTGCCGCCAATGCGTTCTGCCAATCCATAACGACGCTGCGAGAGGATTATGCTTAACACTTCTTGGCAGGTGTCTGGATCAGACAAAGCAGCAAATAGGTCGGCATACTGGAGCTGTAGCGCTTGGTATACCTGGTCAACAGTGTCGACTGGATCAATAGCCTCCAAAGGCTCCATTTGGCTTTGCAACACCGTTTCCAATGCCTCTAGTGCTCGACCATGACCTCCCATATCTCCCACCAACTGCTTCTCGAACGGTGTTCTAGTTGCTACAACTTCGTTACCCTGCAAGAGGGGTGGAACCAGATACACGCATCTGAGAAAGGATCCCAAGAACTTCTTCGACAGGCATTTGAACTGTTGACGAACAAACACAAACAGCAAATGCTCTCGATGAATTCAGGAAGTTGCAGATCGAACTCATTACGCGATAAAAGTCACTGCTTTTGGCGCCATCGACCGAATGTCGCTGAAGACCATCCACACACAAAATCACCGTCATCTTCTTCAAGTCGTTAATTTTCTCGAGCTTCTGCAGGATTTCAATCACCGCTTCAATGCGGAGACGTTTCGGAGAACTGTTTCTCAATCTGTCCGTAAACTCTCCCCACGGCAATTGATTGTCCGAGAGCTGGTAAAGCATTCGGTAGCTGATGTCAAACTCTGGGATATCTCTGTCTAGCAATGTGCCAGTTGGGGAGTATCGTTCTCGAACGTCACACGAAACACGTATGCGCTCTTGATTCTCTCGATTAGCGTTTGGTCTTCGGATCTCACGGCAGCTCCACACAGCAGGCTCTTCATCTCATCAAGCATGCGCGACTTGCCCGTTTCGGACCCACTCAAGACCAAATTAAGTCCGTGAGTCTGCTTGTCGCAGGAGCCTTGTTGCCAGGCATTGTAATGATCGACAAGCGGCCACTAAAGAGTTTCTGCAAGTTCCGACGCTCCTTGGTATGGCCAATTGCACCCAGAACTCCAACAAAGACGCCTTGGCTCCTTCCATTCTAGAGTACGAAATAGCCTTGCCCACGAATCCTCTACAAGTACGTGCACAGCACCCTCCCCATGAACGGCTTTCTGTCTCTCCGCAATTGTTCTAGCTACTTTCTTCGCGGACAGCCCCACATCCGAGAGTTTAGCCCCTGCATTCAGTAGCATGAAGCCATCGATACCAGTCTTTCCGTTCTTCACGTCGTTCTCCGTCAGCAGCCACGTCGGGTCGTCCTTGTCCTTCTTCGTCAGGTAGAGCTCCAAGTCATTGGAAGCGCATCTGATCAACTCCGAAATCTGGCCCTTGATCGACATCTTCAAGTCCTCCACCGTTTGCTCGTCGTTGACGTCCATCGAGAAAATCCTCAGTTGGCCGACAATGGCGCAGAAAATCTCGGCGTTGACTAACTCCTTTGTCGGCATTGTGCTGGCGAATTCTGGAATGGAAGCGAATGCACTTTTTCAATCTTCGTAGCTTCATCTCGGGGCGTGCCATTGATGGCACAAAACAGAAAATTCATTGCAGCGCCTCAGCTGCCAGGGAGTGGCGAGGAGGTACCCCTAGACTTGCTGCAATGTAGTTTCAGCCAACATTTCTCGTGCCATGCTCGATGTTAGACGGTCGCCGATGCGAGTGTATCGCTCGACGGCGTCTGACTTCCACCTGCCGAAAAGCTTCACCGCCAAACTGTCGAATCCCGCGTTGAACAAAGCTGTCGCTCCGCCGCTCCGAAGCGAGTGCGACCCGTATTCGTCCGGGTTACGCCCTGCTTTTGCGCTGCTGATTTTATTGCCTTGACCACGTCCTTCACTTGCAGGTTCGTTGTTTTGTCGATCTTGCAGAGTAGCGTTCCTCGTGCCACGCCGAGCGAGTTATGATGTTGAACTAAGTACCATGCTGCGAGGACTGGACAGCACCATAATTGTCCGGATCGTTGCAACTTGCGGCTCGTTCCTTCGCCAAACTGATCGTTCTTGCTCGCGCGAAATTGGACGACGACTGAGTGCACCCGTTGTAGAGTATCAGCGTTCCGTCCTTCACTGTCGAAAAAGGACACGTCCGAGCGTTGAATTGCGTACGCATGTACTTTCGTGTCGATAGCTAAATACTCCGATCGCCGGAGCAAATAGAAGTAGCCCAGCACCGAAGCCCCCAAATGACTCGGTGCTGGGTGTCCGCAAAGT
Organism: Phytophthora quininea; assembly: GCA_011947345.1. NCBI lineage: Eukaryota > Oomycota > Peronosporomycetes > Peronosporales > Peronosporaceae > Phytophthora > Phytophthora quininea. Next base: position 45,409 of record JAAVTG010000200.1, on the reverse strand, counting down.
CGAGGGTTTTGTGCAGGTATTTGAGGATTGTGGTAGTGACTGGGGCCTTGGGTTTACTTGGTGGGTCTGACCGCCGCATCCCGGTGACAGCAAGTTGGTGGCCGGGCATGAGGCCGACGCCGTAGCCAAGCACTCGCCTATGATGCCACGAGATGTGGCTAATTTTTGACAACACGGTGGAGGCAGTGTTACCAGTAGTTGCTCGTCCCCATCCATATCGCCAGCAATAGGTGGCGAAAAGGGCAAGCTGATAGGAGTGTTTTCGCTGATCTTCGGGAAGCCATGTCGATAACTGGAGTCGGTCGCACCAATTCGCCCACTGTGTCCACGTGGTTTTATATCGTGTTGCTGATGTCGGGGCCAGCGCTCGGGACTGAAGTGACTCGAGAAGCTGATGTAAAGTTTCCTGCAGGTCACCGGCACTTGAATCTGTGTCCAGCACGAAGAAAAATTAGTCCATCGTGAAGCATGGGGCTCGGTCCAAGCTCGTGAAGCAGCGTCAGCCATCCAGTTGCTTGAACCAGCAATGTGACCGGTCGTCACGCGCAAATTGAAGTACGCTTCCGCTAGACCGATGCAGCGGTTGATCTCCTGGCTGTATAGGTTTCCCGAGTGTAACTTGTTTGCCCATGCCACTGCTGTCGCGTTATCACTCCAGCATTTTATGTGAACGAGTCGACCAGCAGCTTGTTGATTCCATTTGGTCCCCCATGCCCACACCGCTAGAGCGATGCACAGGTGCTCTCTCACGTTGATGGAAAACTCACCCAAAGATATGTTACGCCCGTTGATCATCAGTAGCTCTTCGTTGTCGAATGGGACCTGGAGAAATTCGTCGCAGGAAGGATCTAGTACTGCCAGACCTTGGTTTGATGCGTCCATGTATAGTTCAACGTTCGGTTCAGGCATCTGACCGAACATTGACAGCGGTAATTCGGCGAGGCAACCGTGCTTCAGAATCTGCTCGAACCACCGCAAATCAGCCCGTGAACCTTGTGAAACTAAAATTCTGCCAAATCGAGGCGCTGCAGTACACTGGGATTGGAGACGCTGGTAGAAGGGCTTCGAAGTGGGCAGACAAATCGCGATGTGGCGCAGCGATCCGAGAACTTTGTAGAACGCTGTCTTCGAGGATGTCGCTTTGCTCAGCATTTCCCTGACCCTTCCGCACGCTTTTTCAATTTTCTCTCTTGGAATGGACACCGTACGACGTATTGTATTCCATCGTAACCCCAATACGACTAGTTCGGTGCTCCACTCCGAAAATTTTCCTTCGTTGACGGACCGAGGTCCGAGCACTGCCAGCATGGCGTGCCGCAGTGTGGCTTCAGCCAGGGCCAATCTATCATCGACATCTGGATCTATTAAAACATGGTCACCTACCCATTCATATGGGAAGAAAGGATCAGCGTCAGCAGAGTTTGATACTGATGCTGGTGAATTGGTACCAACAAGCCACGAAATCGCACGACCGAAAAGCGCATAACAAGGCGGTGATCCAGACCAACCGAAAGGTGCCGCCATATCAATAATCAGCACGCCAAGTTCGGGGACGAGAGCAGCCATGCGAAAAACTTGGCTTGCACAGGTGCTCAGATGTCGAAAAGCGGTTTTCACGTCGCCTTTCAGCAATCGTATCCGACCGACGTGGCCCTGGAGCGCAAGATGTTCGATGCGGCGAGCAATCATTACCACTGATTGGTAACGCAGTTTAGGCACCGACTCCACGATAAATGCCGAATTCACGGAGTCACCTTTTGGGTACGATAAATCGTGAACGAGGCGGACCTCGTCGACTGGGTCGGCGTCCTTCTTTCAACCGCTCCAAGTGGGCTGCACACAACTTCAGGCCACCGATCAAGAAGGGACGCGTCAACAACCATGTACTGACCAGAGTCTTGACCTGCGCGAGTGCTTCTGGTGACAGCCCGCAGATATTTCTTGCATGATCCGTGATTCTTGGGCGGTGGTCGTTTTGGAACAGGTCCTACGCGCCATTTTGCAATAATACCGTGGGTAGCAATGTCGAGTAAGTGGTCGAGGTGCGGATACCCATGTAGCACGAAACGTAGTCGCTCTGGGTCTAGAGCTTTGTTTGGCCTGGAGTCATTCATATCTTCTCCGCGTAAAAATCGTGTGGCTTCCTCTAAACTCATATTTCGAGGCATGATAATTTGTGTCAGTGACGCGCACGCTGTCTTATCGATCTCACAACCAGAGACGACGGGAGTCCGAGATCTTCTGAATCCATACTGCCTGTGGTCGACCGATAACTTGATCTCATGCCGGAATAACTCTTCTTCAAGCGTTGCTTGGATCATTTTTGCCGACCGCCTTGTCAGTACAGTCAATATGCTGGAACCATGATCCTCTTTGTCGACATCAAAACGACGACTAATCATGTTCGGATCAGAGCAAGTCCTCACGTGGCTACCTAGGAGTTCTCGTTCTCCCATGTCGATGCCGGTCGTACTAGCAGGTACCCGACAGTGACCGACATCACCACCTTTGCTCTGGCCTTCAAATCTTACTTGACGACGATGCCTCGACCGACAACCACCTGGACTTCCAGCAGACTGCCTCTTGCAGTGTGGTATTACCACACTACGTGCAATATTCTCGGGACAGGCTACCATGTCGATCTTGCAATCCGTCGATATCGCGACCTTATCGTGTTGGGCAGCGTGAGATAAATCACGATCCCTTTGGTGCTGCTTGGTATTCGCTTTCTTCGTGCAGTGCTGCACTTGGTGATCAGCCCGAGGAAGACGCACTGCCGATCTTCCCTTGGGGATTCACAGTTGCACGTACTCGTCTTTCAAACCACCAAACCGCCTGCCAATCTCTTGTTTTACTACATGTGGCAACTTCTTCGGAACGAAATGACCATGTTCGCTCGGGCAGCATCCATCACTATCCGTCGTACAGCCAACTTTGGACAAGAAGCGCATGCAGAGACTTCGAGTGCTGCCGGATGCGGGGTCGACCGCCTGAGGGAGTTGGCGCAAGACATCTTTTGGGATTCGGCCGAGTCTCTTCTTTCCTTCCCTAGCGTTCGACGACTTGATTTGATTCGCAGGGCGCTGTATCGCTTGTACAATCGGCCCGACGGCGTCCACACCTTTCTGCATTCCTTCTAGCTGTCGGTGTATTTTAACGAACATCAGATCCCGGAGTAGGCGATCATCAGTTGAACATCGACGTTGCACCGCGTGAACATCTCCGTTGACCTCAACCGCGCCACGAAAGTCTTCCAACAAGTCGTTAATCCAGTAGACTAGCGACGGAAGCTCAGCCGCAGTCCAGTTGACCCTCATCAAGCTATGCTCGATAAATTCCACCACGACTTCAACCAACGTCACCAATTCAGTGCAGCAAAACTCGCGTGTATAGGTCAGGAATACCTTTGTGCAGTCCACAACGTCGTCAATAGTACTGGCGGGTTTGGCCGGCGCAAACTCTGCCGTGGCGGACAGATTGTCAAAGTTGGAACCACCAGCTTCTAACCACGCCATCCGCCCGTCTTGCGACAGCCTCGCGAAGTGCCTAATCGACAGGCCACTCGATCCGAATCGAATGTCATACGCGCGCGTGCAAACTCCCGGTAATGGCTTGAAGTTGACGTGCTCGGACCGTAGCATGCTTTTAACAAACACAGTAGCAGACTTACCTTTGTGCTTTGCTGAGGTCACCCGTTCGTGAACGTCCACTTGTTCCGCTCGGGGGTGAAAGAGTATTTTGACGTTGCTGCCGGCTTCTTGGAAGTGATCGATCTTGGCTCTGCTGCAACCACAGCGACGTTTTGAGCGACGTGCGCTTGGCTACTGTCAGAGTCATTCGTGCGCCGCCTCATAGTTAGAAAGCGCTCTAAGAGGTCAGGGTCGCCACTGAGTTTTTCCACGATGAGAGCGTCACGGTCAAGAGCTGTTCGTTGTCGTTTTCGACCGATGTCAGCTTGGTCTCTGTAGGAGTCATGAGCTCGTTTCTCACCGCGATTGAGTGGCTGGGACCGAGAAGACGCATGGTTTGCTTCAGAACTGTCTTGTGGAGAATCGTCATCATCTTGGAACGGGTCAAACAGTGTATTCCCATCACCGACCGAACCTTGTAGGCTCGGCCCTTCTGAAATTGACACGTCAACCACCGGAGGGCGGCAGAACGAGTGCCCTACCGATGACGGCACTAGAGCTACACCGCCATCGACGAAAAATGCAAAATCGACTGCGTGTTGTAGCGAGAACTGTACTAACTCGCCCGACCGCGGGTCTATCCATCGACATGCCTTTGCCGACGAGGGATGGCTCTCTTCTAGTATCAAACCATCCAATATTTCTGGTAAGTTGTTAGAACTGCGCCCCTTCGCGCCCAAGAACCCGATTGAGGATGGACGATTCGATCAAATCAATTTCATCCGAGCTCCAGTCGTTGCAATCGAACTGAACGTGCTCGAGGGTTAGAGCTACCACAGGTGGAACGATAGCAACAGATTCCGACGACACCGAGAAAAGCTGCTCGTGAGATCGGACAGATACCTTGTCGCCATCCACGGCTACGACTTGTCCATAGTGGACCGCTTCAGCTGTCTTCATCGACACTGGACGCCTCAGGAGAGATCTTCTGTGTGCTTTGTTTACCTCTTGCGCTGAGACCACGTTGTCGGCTGCCATGGGACGGGAAATTGTGCCCTCTCCACCTTCAAGTCTCCGATACGACACCACATCTTGTTCAATCCGAAGCACCTTCGCATAGAATGGATAGTCGAAGTCTTCTTCGACAAATTCCGGCAATAGAAAGAGGAAGGAGCGGGACGAGAGGCGCACCATCTTGGAGATAGCTGATAACTTGGTTGTTGTGTTAAACCGCGGCGAAGTAAATCGAAAACTAACTCTGCTCCTGCTCTACGGCCTCTTAGTGGTTACGTCTTCTGCGTTGGTTTCGATTTTCTCCTTCCACTTGAAAACCTATTTTCACTAACGTGAAAATATCCATTTGGATACGAATGCCAAGTGTGATGTGTTGGCCATTTCGCATGAAGTTGACAGCTAGATGGGTATGAACTGACGACAGATTGATTGATATTTTCTACGAAGAAACAAGACTAACATCCCTTTTCGTTTTGGACTGTACGGCTGGCTGTCCGAATCCCGAAGTGATCGAGTACATGCTGATTAGTGGGCGTCTCCAATACGACGATGAACTTGCAGCCTCGACTGTCAGTGATCTCACGAAAGTGGGCCGATTGGACGTCATCTCAGAAATTGTTGCACTCCATTATCCGCTTCCACCAGTACGTGGACACTGGAGCGACGCTTTCCATAAAGCAATGTCTGTCGTTTGCCAGTCTGGAATCTTCCAATACTTCGGTGGCTGTCCGAGCTTTCATTTGACCACAAAGTATCGAACCTTCTCCCAAATGCAGCCTGAACATGGTCAGTGGATTATGCCAAAAGCCTTGTTTAGTGTGGATCGAGAAGGCCGTCATTACTGCCAGTCATTGCTCGCAAAAAGTCAAGAGAATAAGCTTAGTACGTCAAAAGCGGAAATATTCATCAATAGCATACCGACGACTACAGGGAACGAAAAGTCTGCAGGAATCCAATCGATCGGTAAACAGCCCAAACATCTCCACCACCCGATGAAATTTGGTTCCCGACCTGTTCCGGGTCGAAACAGCTTGCCATCACTAAAAACGCGTTTAGGTCGGGCGCATTGCGGGGTTGAATTGCTCACAAACACTTAAGTCAGGACCACCCACCACAAACGAGCGCTTCTTGTTCTTCAGCAACTTGTTTTTATCCATCTTATCGTTTAGCTGGCGTAACTTGTTCTTCTCGCAGGTTTTCTCGGTGCGAATCGTCACTTGTAGATAAGCCACGATTATCTCGGAGTCTTTTATTCCTCTTTGGTACGCAGCACACGTAGTCACGGCGTCAATGAAAGGGAAGCACGGATAGCTCGGATACCAATTGTGATGATGCCAAGGCATCGTCCAGCGATTGTGGCAACAGATCGCAACGACAGAAGCTCTTCCAACCCTCGGCAGCTGAAGCTGCAGGAACAGACTGCAGCAGAGCCTCGAGAGCCGAATGCTAGTATTGTTTAGCAGATCCTTGCTCGGATCTGGCTGCTAGAGTTTACGCCAAGGATGTTCTCCTGGATTGCCTGCACGGCAAGTGGTGGCATGCCGACGGCCGAGTAGTTCTAACTAGCTCACTCTTAAAAACCTCGTGGCGTTCAATACACGTTGAACGTTTAGGGAGTTCCAGCTCCCAAGGATTGACTTTCGTCTGGAACGGCTCAAAGTTAACTTTAGTAAAGTTCGAGATGCAGACTCGAAGTGGACGTGGATAAACGGCAGCTCAGAGACCAAGCAGTGTCGCCGCTGACCATACCAGTGACACGAGCACCGCAATGGCCACAGTCCCAATCACTTCGGCGGCGATCCTGCCACCGTTTGTGACGGACATTTCTCATGCCAGCCTGGTCAAATGGAAGCGCCATCGCCGAGAGTACGTCGATGCCATTAAGGCGCGGTGTGCCATCACCGGTGAGGACGTCAGCAGGGCATTGGTATCGGTCAAGAACTCCATAGACTCTCGTCTACTAGAGATGCTGTGTAAATTCGACTGGAGTACGACCGTCGAGGCAGTCTCGGAGCAGCAGATTGTTGCTGAGATTGACAAAATCGTCAACAACGTCAAGAATGGCGACATTGGTGACGTCGATTCACTGTTCGAAGCCAAGTTAAGGATGAACCTCCGAGAGTCTGATGTCCAAGCCCGAGTGATCAATTACCTCAGGCTGTGTGAGGAGATCATCCTTGAGCATGGACTGAAGGGAACTTTCGCTACATCGACGGGTATAGCACACAAGTGCAAGATCTTAAGAAAAACTTGCAGCCAACAGCTTTGCGTGATGAAGTTCAAATGTATCAAAAGCTGATCGATAAGACAAGTACCAAGGACGATGTTGCACTGTACAGGCTTGTGAAAGAAAAAGCCCTAGAACAGGATAAGGTTTTCCGCTCAATGACAAACCACAAACCTCAACAACGGCAGCAAGTCAAGCATGTTGATAGCAAGTCAACGCGGAAGCATGAGAAAGAACGACAAGTACAAACCGGTTCAGGAAAAAGGAAGGACTGGCAAGGCAAAAATGCCAAGCGCCAAGTAGAGCGAGCGACGTCTTCAGAAGCCCCGAGTGGTGTTGCGCGGAGCAAACCTCGGGGTGGCTGTTTTAATTGCGGCAAAGATCACTTCCTTAGCGACTGTCCCGATGCTGATGAGGCACAGAAGGAGGCCATTTTGGCCAAGCGCACATCAAAGAGCAAAGCATCCAAGAAGCACCGCGTCAAACGTGTTGAACAGCGTGCTAGAGATGCAGACAGGGTCCGATCAATGGCGACAATTAATGGAGCGTTGGATATACCTTATTGCGCCGACAGTGGATCGGAATATAACATAATTTCGCAAGAGCTTGTGAAGAAGCTCCAAGTGATTGACAATGATGTTCAATTAGTTGAGCTGGATGAGCACGTGGAATTAGAAGCGGTTGGCGGCACAATTCTCACCGCGACGCACGCAGTAGACGTTCGCCTGACTTTGAACACCGCCGCTGGACCTGTTCGCTGTCAAAATCTCAAGCGATGCCTGGTAGTTGAATCGAACGACAGTGAATTGATCGTTGGGCGACTCCTATTGGTGGAACTTGGCATAGATGTGGATCTTTAGTTAGAGCTTTCCTCCTTGCTCACCGCGCTATGGGGGACAAACCATCTTTCAATTAGGTCGTTAGGACCTCCAGCCGGGTGTGGCGCGGAGGTGTCCCCCTTTTGGACATAGTCCGCCTAACGACGGAGAGGCTGCTCACCGACGCCACGTACCATCTTGTCTGCCATTGATCGTAGAGTAGTTCCATCCATTCGGGCGTACTGCTCGTAACAGTCAGAGCTCCATCTTCCGAAATGCTTGATCGCGAGCCGATCGACCCCTTCAGCGAACATTGCAGTAGCGCCTCCGCTGCGTAGCGAGTGCGTCCCGTACTCAGAGGGCTCCTCGCCAATGTCGTGCGCCGCCCTCTTAAGTGCCGCTGATACGTCCTCCGCGGACAGATTCCGCGTCTCGTCCACGGCACACAGGGGTGAGTCATCCGGCCTGCCAATGGCCTTGCCGTGCTCCGCAAGTGCCCATGCAGCCTTCACCGGGCACAACCACTGCGATCTTGTCTGCTCGAGTGATCTCGTCGCACCTTCACCACGCTGATCGGTCTTGCTGCCGCTCAGCCTTATCTGCACTGTGTGCGCTGTGTGCACTGAAGTAGCCATATTCCCTTCACGCGTTCAGAAGGTGACATCGCGACGCCGTAGTATGTAGGTCATTTGGGAACCGTGGTCAGCCAAGTACTCGGATCGTCTTAGTAGGAAGAAAAAGCCCAGGACCGTAGCCCCCACAAGACGCGGTCCTGGGCTGAGTTGAAGTCGCAGTTAGCTCGGAGCCTTCGGAGAAGCAGGGCTGACACGGGTCGCTTTCGGCGAGGCGGTGGTGACAGCCGCGACATCCCCTGCATCGCGAGTTGATGGCCGGGGTGGAGGCCGACGGGGAATCCACAGAAGCGCCGATGATACCAGCTGATCTGGCCAAGTTTGGACAGAATGGTGGAGGCAGCATTTCCGAGCGACCCGTGGTGGGGTTGCCAGCACCAGACTGCGTAGGCGATGAGCTGAGACGAGTCGGCAAAATTGTTTCCGGTGAGCCATGGGGAAACGCCGGTAGCTGCACACCAGCTGTTCCCCTCCTTCCAGGTCGCTGCGTATTTGCGGTGGCTGGAGTCGGCCAGCGCTCGGGTCTGTAGTGAGACAAGAACGTCTTGTAGAGCTTCCTCGCTGCCGGGGGCACTGGTGTCTGTAACCAGTCACGAGAGAAGTTAGTCCAGAGTGAGCGGGTAGGTCTTGACCAGGAACGAGAACCAGCGTCTGCTACTGTGTTGTGAACACCCGGGAGATGCATTGCCGATATGCGGAAACGATGGGTAGCTTCGGAGAGGCCTATCGCGCGAGTAAGCTCTTGAGCAAGTGGATTATCACTGTGTAGGCGTTGTGCCCACGAGACGGCACTCGAATTGTCCGACCAGGCGCGTACATACGTCATGGAGGATCGTCGATGCGGTCTCCACTCCGGACCCCATATTATAGCAGCGAGTGCGATGCAGAAAAGTTCTCGGACGTTGATGGAGAAGCCGGGGACAGTCTCCGTCGATATGACGTCTCTCTCAGAGGCGTCAAACCGTACTAGAAAATAGCGGGGGCGTCCGGGGTCAAGCACGGCAAGGCCTTGATCAGAGGCGTCCATGTAGAGGTGAACATCTGGGTCGGGGTCGCTCCAGAACATCCGGATCGGGAGACCCTGCCATTCCCCGCGGAGAAGGATGCAGCGCAGCCACTCCAGATCACGATGCAGAGATTCTGACGCGGGGAATGGACCGCGGCGTGGTGCCCGAATACATGCCAACTGAACACGTTGGAAGAATGGCCGGGCCGAAGGCAGGCATGTACAGACGTGGCGAAGCGATCCAAGAAGGCGTTCGAGGTCACGGCGAGTGATCGTGGAGCTAGCTCCGATTGCAACAACACGAGCATGGGCCTTCTGGAGTTTGGCTGTTGGCATCGAGATGGTCATCGCGACGGCGTCGAAGAGAAGTCCCAACACCTCCAGCCTGGTATTCCACGACGAGAACTTATTCTCGTTAATCGCTCTCGGCCCTAGCACTCCAAGCATGGCCAGCCGAAGCGCGGTATCGGCAGCTTCGAGGCGTCCCGGAGTATCAGTCTCGACCAGAACATGATCGTCCACCCATTCAAAGGGGAAGAAGGGCTCGTCGTCACTCAATACACCGGCACTGAGTGATCGGGGACTCTCTCGGCTTACGAGTTCAGAAATCGCACCCCAAAGACGGCATAGTAAGGTAGCGATCCCGACCACCCGAAGGGAGCTGCCATGTCTAAAACAAGAGCCCCACGCTCCGGTAGACGGCCTCCCATCCACCGCACCGAACGGCTCGCCAGCATTAAATGTCTGAAGGCGCCCTTCACCTCGCCCTTTGAAGGCAGATTTTCACCCCGGGTGTTGGAGTTCACATTCGTCGATACGCCGGGCTATTGTCGCCACAGGCTTGTAATTTACTGACGGGAACGCCGCTTTGTCGGAGGCGTCGTTGGTTGATCTACCGCGCGGGAATGAAAGATCGTGGATGAGCCGCACCTCCTTGGACGGGTCCGCGTCCTTCTTGGGTACCGCTCCAAAGGGACTAAGGTTTACCATGCCGAGTTGGCCAAGGATATCTTCGTCAAGGACCAAGTACTGACACGCGTCTTGGCCATTTCGAATGCTGCCAACAACAGCATTGATGTGGCGGCCGGCGGAGTGATGGTTTGCAGGGGCTACATTAGTCGTGGTGATCTCGGAATGCCACGTAGGCTGGATGCCGTCTTTTGCAATGCCTTGCATGAGCGAGAGGTGCGGGTAGCCTTGGAGGAGCCTGCCATACCGTTGTGGGCACAGAGCCTTGTTCGGACGCCCGTCGATCTTCGGCTGCCCACGTACCAGTTTCACTAGGCGTGTCAATGAGAAATCGTGGTCACGAACTAAGCCTGAGAGACGCCGTTGCTTCATCGTATCCAGCGAAATCGAGGACACCGAGTTGTCCTCCTTGAAAGTGGAAGGGATCGAATGATGCACGCGGAGGACCTGCTCGAGGTGGTCATCACGTGTGCGCTCCGCCCTCTTGAGCGAGAGCTCTAAACGTGTTTGGACCTGTCCTGGATCTGGAAAATTGAAGGCGGTCATCCGTGGCCGCGCTAGACCCGGTGCTGGGGTCTGGTGATAACAGAATGCAGCTGTCGAGGTCTGGGCCGGAGGAGCACCACCAGCGAGGCACGCTGATCTAGATGGTTGCTTGTGCGACGAATGATGATGCCGGTGGCATCTAGCACGCTCGGTGAGCGCTGGGGGCCTGGATTGAGAGCACGGTGTGCTGGGTTCGGTGAACCTGGAGCATTCAGAGCCTCCGCGACTGGGCCACCAGGGTCGAATGGGTGTGACGCCGGCACAAGGAACCCGTTGGGAGCTTGGCCGGCTTTCATTCACGCAGACGATGGGCGTCTTCGAATGCCTTTGAGAGACGTGTTGATGTATCGACGCACCTTCACGGGGATTTCCTTTGGCCAGAAGTGAACTCTGTCCTTAAAAGTGCAGACGGCCGGGTCTCGCAAGTTACATCCCCGCCGTGAGAGGTAGTGGAGGCACACTTCCTTCTCACCGCGGACCGGAATTTGCTCAATCACGTCGGGAGGCAGTTTACGCTCAACCATCGACCCACGGCGTGTCGTCAGCGAGGGGAGATCGGCCTCAGCGGGTGCCTTGCTTGCCTGCTGCAGTCTGTCTCAAAGAATCCCTAGCACCAGAGCTTGTAGGTCCGCGTTACCGGCCGACAGACGGCTAGCGATCGCTCCACGAGTTGCTGTCGAATTGAAGATGTCTTGGACGACTGCGTTGCGGTATCGTTCAAGCTCTGTGTTTATCCACCACACGAGAATCGGGAGGTCCTCTTCTGAGAACTGCCGCGAGCCTTCCACTTGGGCTACAAACAGATCCAGCGACTCGGCGAGTTGGATGGTGGTATCGTCACACACTTGCTGGGTGTACGCCAAGAAACTGCGCGTTGCCGCGCCGATGTCCGACCAACTTCGAGGGATCGGGGCCGGCGGCGGAGCCGCCGCAAAATCCATGCAAACACCCGCGATGGACGCAGAGCTATGACAGCGTTGCAGTAGATTGTCACGTCGGAAATGCGTAATTGATAGACCCCTGCCGAATTGTAGATCATACACTCTTGCAACGACCCCGGGTGCCACACAAACTGGTCTAAGGTCAAGACAAACTCCAGGAATGCATCGCTGGACTTACCTACGTGCCTAGGCGAGGTCACCGCTCGGTGAACGCGCTCTTGCTTTGCCGAGGGCGAAAAACTTAACTTTGCTCTCTTGGCCGGTGGGGATACGTCGACCTGAGTGTCACTGCCGCCTCGTGAGTGGTTAGTATGCTGAGTAAGAAAATACTCCAGCAAATGAGGTCGGTGCTCGCTGATCAAACGAATGAGCTCGACCTCTCGTGGCTCGAGGATACCAGAGCCGCTGGAAGGCGATGGATCCGGTAAGGGGACTTCCAGGGCTTCTTGTCCGTGCATTCCTGCGGCCTGCACACCTCCTCGGCCGGAACGAACTTGAGGAGGATCGGCTGCACCTGGATCACGATCGTCGTCGTCCAGTAAGGGGTCAAAGAACCCATGGCTTGGAGAGCCATTTTCGACGTCATCTTGCGGCTCGTCGCAGAAGGACTCTCCAAGATGAACAGCACCCTGCTCAGTTGCAGTGCTAGTGAAGAACACGTGCCGGAGAACGTAGTTCATAGAGACAGTCCTTGGTACGCCATTTGTGGGATCCACCCACGAGACCGAGCAATTGCTTAGACCACTTAATTCCGGCGGCAGGAGAGGCGGGAGCTCCGTCGCAGACAGCGGCCGATCGTCCTTCCTAGCTATAATGGCGTCAATTAGCCTGTCGTGCAACCCCGACAGCCTTGTCGGCGTCCAGGAACGGCTGGGCCATCTCCTCGATCCCATCAGCATCGCCACGATTGGGTAGACGTCCGTCACATCGTGGCGGAGATCCGCCTTCTTCTCGCCTGCGAAGGTGGCGATTCGAAGGCAGTCGGGGTCGTACCCGACGACTTACCCGTAGTAGATGTACCCTTTGATCTTGAAGTGGACTGCCTTTCGCAGCCAGGTGCCAAACCTAGGGCCCGTAGCGTCATCTTGAGGAACCCTTCGGTTGAGCGCGATTGTCGTGCGTACGTTACAGCCAGGTCCTCCCCGATCGTTCGAACCTTGACCGATATCCGCTGGGTGGAGACCACCTCGCCATACACGGATTCGTCTGTCAACCCTCCGACGTCTTCTGGGTGTAGTAGGACGTAATTCCCGATGCCAATTGGGCCCGCGCGCAGCAGTCATTAAGGCTGCCTTAGGCTAAATGCAAAATGATACTACTGGCTCTGGCTCATCGACTACTTGCGATCCTAGCCATTCAAACTTCTGGCCCCGCTATGTCGACTGGAGTCGGTGTTAATCTTGAATGCACAACGAATGCACAGCGCAAACCTGCTGCGATGGAAAATCGGATTCCTTCTGCGCAGGAATCCGCCAAACTTGCAGCAAGAGATAACAGCGACAACGATGAATTTGGCGACCCGAGCGGCATACCGTTGCGCGCAGTGACTTTAAATGATGATGTCGCAAAGGTCATAGAGGCAATGGTTACAGATGCTGCGATTCAGGAGGTAGTCGATGGAGCTGGCGCAGCGCGCCTACGACGGATTCTCAGTTCTTTTACTGGGTGGCGTCTAGTACTTGGAGATGATCCCCCAGCTCGAGTGCCTCCACTAGAGCTTCAGCTGAAGCCGAATACCCGACCGTACCGGTGTAAAGTGAGGCAGTGCAGCCCAGAAAAATCTGAATTCCTGGCGAAGTTCAACGCAGAACTTGTGAAGCTGGGCTGGGTGTATGAGAACAAGAAGAGCAGGTGGGCTTGTGCAGCGCTACCTGTTCGGAAACCGAATAGCAACGAATACCGCCAAACGAATGATTATCGGCCCGTGAACAACATGACCGAGGGTATTGCAGGTGTAATGCCTAGCTTACAAGTTCGATTGGAGAGGTGCAAGAACAAGAAGTTCTATGCAATTTTTGACTTCCTAAAAGGCTTTTGGCAACTGCCACTTGCCAAAGCCTCCCAAGAGATACTCTCCTATATGACGGATCGTGGAGTTTCCACTCCGACCCGAGTGCCTCAAGGCTGTACTGATGCAGCTTTGCACTTTCAGTCCACTGTTGAAGAAGTGTTGAAGGACTACTTGCACGACTGTTTACTGGTGTGGATAGATGATTTACTAGCTTTTGCTGACTCGGCGACCGAACTGCTTGATGTCATCGAAGCTATTCTCACAAAACTGGATGAGTATGGATTTAAGTTGAATCCGAAGAAGTGTAGATTATTTCTCACCGAACTTCGCTGGTGTGGGCGGATTATTAGTGAACGTGGCATCGGTCACGACCCGGCTCGGATCGAAGCACTCCAACGCATACCGGAGCCAACAACAGCTGCAGAGTTGCAGCAATTCGTGTGCGCCACGAACTGGATGAGGGAAGGACTCGTGGACTACACCAGAACAGTTCGACCATTGCATGAACTGCTCGACACCGCACTGCATGGAAGTCGGCGCAGTAAGCGAGCTGCTGCTGGGATAAAAATTGAATTTTCGGCCGCAGAACGAACTAGTTTTGAGGAAGTTAAAGCTCTCCTTTCCCACTCGGCAACTTTGGCATATCCCGACCCCTGAAGCAGCTTTGCCTTCTCACGGACGCTTCTGACACCGGATGGGGATTAGTAGTGACTCAGGTCAGCAAATGGAGACTCGATACTCCTATTCAAGATCAACCGCACGAGCTTCTCATCTGTATGGGCGGCACGTTCACAGGATCAGCGCTCAATTGGAGCGTAATAGAAAAGGAGTCGTACCCGCCGGTTCATGCTTGTGAACGTCTGGAATATCTTCTTCTACGAGTCCAAGGCTTCAAGATATATTGCGATCACCGGAATATTATTCACCTCTTTACACCTAATAAAGAACTAAAGAAGCATGTTCGTGGCAAGCTCTTGCGCTGTTCAACAAAGCTGCTCGAATACCGGTATACAATTGAACATATCGAGGGTGTGAATAACGTCTGGGTCGACGTGATATCACGCTGGGGTGGCAAAGTGTGCAGATCAACAAGCATGGCCACGGCGAACCGCGTTACCACCAGGAAGCGGAAGCGGCAACAGGAACGAGAGCGCGAAGCTGATGAGCACCGGGGACCTCGACCTCTGGACGCAGCTGGGTTTGAATGGCCGACACTTGATGACATTGTATCGGCGCAACGCGGCTGCCGAGCTCCTCATACTGCGAAAGCTGATGACGATGGCATGCTGCGAATTAAAGGAAAAGTTTGGATACCACAGTCGGCTAGAGAACTACTGCAGCAATTAATGATTATCGTGCACTGTGGAGCAAATGGGCATCGTGGAATGCACGTTATGGAAACACATCTACGTAGAGTATTTGCAGTGGACAATTTGAGCAAGACTGTTCGTGTTTTCTGCCAGCAGTGTTTGTTATGCCTACACGTGAAAGATGGTGCAATTGTTCCTCGACCACATAGCGAGACACATTTCACGTTCGAAAGAAACACTACGCTGCACTGGGACTTTTTGACTCTTGGTGAGTCATTTGGCACCTCGCGTTATGTCCTTGTTATGAAGGACGAAGCAACGCACATCGTGGAGCTTGTCAGATGTGATGGGCCGACGTCGGAGGTGGCTGCTGCTGCCATTTTGGACTGGCATAGCCGGTTTGGGATACCAAAACTGTGGATTAGCGACTCAGGGTCACACTTTACTAGCAAAGTTATCGCAGAATTGAATCGGCGTCTCAAGGCACGGCAACAATTTGTTCTAGCTTATACACCGTGGAAAAATGGAAGTGTGGAGCGTGTGAACCGTGATATTATTCAAGTCTTAAAGGCTCTGATTTTGGAATTTCGTGTGAGCTCATCCGACTGGCCCTACCTACTGCCGTTAGTGCAATCAAGTATCAATCATTCTCCGGTACAGTCGCTAGCTCACAAAGCTTCCATTCAACTTTTACTGGTCTGCCTTGTCCAAGCACTCTGGATACAGTGCTTTTACGGGGAGGGAAGGAGCGTGTTACCTCCCTGCCAGAGCAACGACCAGACCTAGAAAAAGTTAAGTCACCTGCGCAGTAGCATACACGTCATGCACAAGGCCGTAGAAGCTGAGCGCAAGCGCCAAGCACAACGATATTGCAACAGACCACACTACGAGCGAGCAGTGGACTTTTCTATTGGAGATTTCGTACTCCGTTCGAGGGTGGATGAAAAGCTACACGCCAACAAGTTGCGGATAACTTGGGTGGGTCCATTTAGAGTTGTGGCTGCTACTGATTACTACTTTACGGTAGAACATTTAGTCACGGGAAAGACGATGAATGACCACCCCTCTCGGTTGAAGCACTATGCAGATAGTTCCCTCAATGTGTCATCGGAACTCATCAACCACGTATCAACACAAGGCACGCTACTTGCTGTGGACAGCCTAGTAGAGCACAGATACAACACTACTACTCAAGCGTACGAAATCAAAGTCAAGTGGCAGGGACTGGAAGAAATTGACGATTCCTGGGAACCTGTGAAGAATCTGAGCGAAGATGTTCCACAACTGCTTCAAAACTACGTCAAACAAGCAAGTGATGATAATCTACAGCTTGCAGTGGCTAATGCTATCAAGGGCAAGCGATCTCAACGGCGAAAGCCTAGCACAGAGCAAGCTACAGCGTGATATTGTCCAATTGCATCATGAGGTTTGACAGGTTTGGAGGTTATGAGAGGGACTACAGGCCTCCGACAATGGGACAATATTGATACGGTGGTATTACAGTCGCATGCCAAGTTACGGAGTCTGGTGACAACGGTGGGCAAGACAATCAAGTCGAATGTGTGACATCAGCTCGGATTGGTCAATATTTCATTTTCGGCTCCGTGATTGGATGGAATTCAAGAGGCACGATTTGATGCAAATCTTCAGGATCAAAACCTGCAACACTGCAACCAGTTGAAGTCACGCAGAGTCTATCGCACCGATATGATGGCAGTGGTTTTAAAACCTCAAGGGACGTTGGAAAGCTTGGGAGGCAGTGTGATGATGCCAAGGCATCGTCCAGCGATTGTGGCAACAGATCGCAACGACAGAAGCTCTTCCAACCCTCGGCAGCTGAAGCTGCAGGAACAGACTGCAGCAGAGCCTCGAGAGCCGAATGCTAGTATTGTTTAGCAGATCCTTGCTCGGATCTGGCTGCTAGAGTTTACGCCAAGGATGTTCTCCCTGGATTGCCTGCACGGCAAGTGGGGCATGCCGACGGCCGAGTAGTTCTAACTAGCTCACTCTTAAAAGACCTCGTGGCGTTCAATACACGTTGAACGTTTAGGGAGTTCCAGCTCCCAAGGATCGACTTTCGTCTGGAACGGCTCACCAATACGTACCCTCTCCAAGCGTGGCCAAGCAAGAGTAGCACGTCTCTTTATCTTCGCCCTTGCAAACAACGTGGGGCACCTGAATTTCGATCCTTTCGTACATTGAGCCCTCCCGCATCTTCAATACAACGGGTATACGTTTTGCGAAGGCGTCGTGGACTGCGTTGTGAAACATACTTTTATATACGGCGCTATGGAAGCCGGCGCCAATTGCCTCTGCATATCTGTAAAGCTTTAGCTGTGTTTCCGTGTCAACAAACTTCCTCAACTTGCTCAACGCATATCCCGAATCGTCCGCACAGTTCCACCCGTTTCTTCTTCACCTTCGTGCGCGTTTTGGTCGGGTGTCTCGCCTTGCATTTGTTCACCTCCTTCTGCAGGATAGACTTCATTTCATCCACGGCCTTGAACTTCTTCAGCAGCACCGCACGTTTATCCTTGACGCTCAGCGTGCGGCCGTTGGGGTCGCACAGCGTGAGAAAGTTTCTCACCCCTGGGTCAATGGCGCAAGCTCTAGCACAGGCGTGCTGCGGAAAGTGGACCAATCTGGGTACGATGATGTAGAATTCGCCCTCTCGAAGGCGCTGCACGCGAATTGACGTGGTAAGCTCCGGCAGTGGCTCGTGCAGCAAAATGCCCTCGTTCTTCCTAAAACAGAGAAACTCGGGATGAAAGTGCACTTGGTGCACGCCTTCCTCGACGATCGTCTTGATGGCTCGTTATGGAATCTCGATGCTGTTTGAAGGAGCAAACTTGCTCTTGAAGTGCATGTCCGGGTACCTGGTCTTTTCGCCCTTCGCCTTCTTGTTGAAAAACAGCGTCAGCGAGGACTTGACCCCTTCTTGAAGTCTTGAAAAGCCGAGTCCCGCACTTCGTTGTACGGTTGGCTGTGCCTGGCAAGGGCCGTTTTATTGTTCTTGAAGCACTTATTTATGGTCTTCAAGACCGCTGTGGGTCGGTATTTGCTCGTGAACTCGCTGGTGTTATATTGCCCCCGCCGCCATCGCTAGTCGATCCGTTCTGGAGCAGACTACCAGCCTGTTCCAGATCGCTCGATTCGTAGCAAACATTTGGTCCAGCTTTGCGCGTGCCCTGACGTCGGGAACAGACGAAGCTTAATGACGTTGTTCACTGGCACTTCGTCGTCGCCACCCGTGTCGATGTCTACTGCATCGGCGTTTGCAGGGACTGGCATGTTGACAGTCCTCCAGTCGCCGTGTAGGTCCTCATCGGAAAAATTTTCTACCGCAGACCATGACGTGAGCAGCGGCTCAACGACGGCTTGGTTGGCCGGGAGACGGGTTCGAACGAAGGTCGATGGTCGCTGGGGAAAACCCCTCTCTTTCGACGCTTGCGACGCCTGCGGAACTTTGGGCGAACTCGTCGAGACTTGCGCCGTCGAGCTCGGCGCGGCGTGTCGAAAAGTGTTCAACCAGGTCGTTATGGCAGATTGCCCAAACCGGTTCTTGGAGAGTGGTGATCATAGGCCACCGGTCCGTCTAGGATCCCTTCCCAGTCCTGTGCGATGATCATCCACAACGGGGAAACGGAAGGGTTAACTGCGCGGTCCTTCGTAAATCCGGTGTAACCTTTTCTTTTCCTTGGCAAAACGACTTGGAGTGCACTTCGTTGTAAACAGTGTTGGGGAAAATAAGCAGCTTTATTGATCGTCATTGAGTGACCAGGATGTGTCACGCCGAGAGAGCGGCATGAGCCCCTGCGTGTGGTGTGGTGGGTTAGTGAACTGAGCGTGGCAAAATTGCAAGTGACTCCCAGTTGAGGGTTCACAGAGCTCTTGGCGAGGCGATAGGTGACACTAAAGTCGCAGTCCTTGCACCTTCGGATAAGATCAGCCAGGTGAAGAACTTTGTGGCTCTGTTCGCGACAGCTACGTCGCAGATCTCTCACCTTCGGACAGGGTCAGCCAGGTGGAGAGTTTTGTGGTCGAGCTCGAGGTGAGTTCCATCGGATGTAGATCGGCCAGAAACTTCACCTGCTCGGTTTGTAAACTTCAAGCCATGCCGGCCAGAGGAAAACCGCTCTTCCACTCATGCACAAAAGCCAGCATTTTTTTTCAAAGGTCATCTATGTACGTTAGCCTAACTAACTTATACAATCCTGACATCGCTGGAGGCTTTGCCTTATGCTCTTCGAGGCCCTAATACTTAGACTTGAAGGTGTTTTCTTCCTTTTCTGGAGCTGCTGATCGAGTTGGCTGCACAGTTCGCTCGGTAATCTGCTGCCGTACCGGCGGCATTTTCTGTCCAACAACCTTGTATCCATTAAATTCGTTCTAACCACCCAGTCAGTTAGCTTCGCGTATTGAAGCAAGTCATCACGTCGCCACGCAGGTAAAACCACAACGCGAGAGTCATCTTTTCCCCTATCGAACTGGCACGACGTTGCAAGAATGTGAAATGGCAACATTTCGCTAGATGCATCCAGTTCTTGCTGCGTATAGCCATCGACAAGAACAATTGCACCCACAGCTTGATAGCTTCGGATAGCGCCCAGGCCATTAGGCCTAACGCTCGTTCGTCGGGCGTACGATCCGTGGCCATCAAAAAGCACGACCGCGTTCATGCTGACGGACGTTTTCAAGCGACATATGACGAGCACTTTCTTCTTTTCGACACACGCCAGGTAGTAGGCGACAAGCATAAGAAAACACGACTTGCCAACGCCCGGTGAGCCCACGATCACAACGCGTTCCTTGTTCATGTTGATGAAGAGCTTCTTCATCAGTCCCCACAACACCACTTCTTCCTTCCGAACGAAAAATGAGGCGGATATTCACCCAATTCCTTCCAAACTTCGTGCAAGTCAGGCGTCCTAACAAGTGGCGCATCGCTTGCTTGAATCATAGATATATGGTCGAGCTGAAACTCGTCTTCGTTCACGGACAGCTTCGTGAAGTCAGGCAGCATCTTTGATTCGAAGGCTGCTAGCTTTTCCTTATCATGTTTAGCTCATCTTCGGCCAGACGCTTTAACGAATTTCCAGAAACCTTTACCAACACGGCTCTCCCTATTGATGGCTTTTGACCTCTCGGTAGTCGTTTGTTCTCCTTTCAGCCCTGAATGGGAGAGTTTAGCTCCCCATAGAGTCGAATGAGTTCATCGGTACTCGCATTCCTTCTATCACCTGCTTCTCCGTCAGCAGCCACGTTGGGTCGTGTTGTAAATATGGTAGCACTTACTCCTGAACAGGCCAAACGGCTAGAGCTGCTGTATTTACGGTAACTTTGGCGAGGAAGCGTGAGAGTTGGAAACCAGAGGACTTCACTACAAACTCTGGTCACGACGTGGACACTTGATAGAAAATTGTGAAGTAAATGTATTTGAACGCTGCTGTATGCCTTTTCGCTACGCGGCTCTCCGCTACGATATCTTAAACGGTTTTTTCTGAACGAACGGTGGAGGAGCCACCACACGACCTCCTTCAGAAAGAGACCTTCACCTCGGCCATTGACGAATCGTCTGAATAAAAGCTGGTCTCTTTCGAGAATGCGCTGTGATGTACGAGTCGGGAGCCCGTTTGCCTTTCGATGGTACTCACGAATTAAACCAGGGACAGTCAACAAGTTTACTGTGGGTTCCCAGGTAATGTCGTCCCAACGCCCGACCCACTTGCATTTATACTGCTCAGTTCCGTCGCGTTTGATACGATGATCGATAATTTTCTCGATAAGATGCCCCTCAGACCCGTCTTTCAGTCGCACCGTCGGGACAGTCGAATCCCGTACACATCCCGAAGTGTCCTTAACAAATTTTTCAGCACCATCGTGTGAAATACGGGGTGAATTTGCAGTTCATGTGGCAAATTCACTTCATAGCTCGCTCCATCGTGATGAACTTTCAGAACTTCATAAGGACCTATCCATTTTGATGCAAATTTCCGCTGGACTGCCCCCACTGTCGTGGGATTGAAGTCCTTTGTCGAAATGAGGACCATCTCCCCCACTTCGAACTTTTGGTCACGTCTTCCTCGGTCGTAATGCAGCTTCATCTTCTCTGCGCTCGACCGCAGTTGAGCCTGCACCGCTCGAAGTATACTCTCCAAATGAGCCACGAATTTCGTTGCTGGTTCTTTCCGAGTGTCTGGCAACGCTAAATCGGTTGGAAGTTTTGGGGAATATCCTAGATCTGCTACAAAGGGACTCATTTCGATGCTGGATTGATAGCGATTGTTGTAGGCAAATTCTGCCAACGCCAAGTAGTGGTCCCAATCGTCCTGAAAACCACTAACGTAATGGCGCAAATAGGATGAAAGAATCCCATTTATTCGTTCCACTTGTCCGTCCGTCCTCTGATGGTGAGCCGACGCTAGTTTAAGCTTAGTGCCAAGAAGTTTTGCACACGCCGACCAGAATTTGGACGTAAACTTGGAATCTCGATCCGATATGATGTCGGATGGCAGACCGTGGTGTCGTACATACACCTTCACAAACAATTCTGCTAAATCTTCCGCAGTAATCGTGGAGATGGTTTCTACGAAGTGGGCCCGTTTGGTCAGCCTGTCAGCAATGACCAAAATGGTGTCATAACCATTTGTAGTTTCTGGTAACCCGGTAATAAAGTCCATACCAATTGATGTCCATCTTCCAGTTGGAATTTCGAGTGGGTGGAGCAACCCTGGTGCTTTTCCAGTCCGGTGCTTGTTCCGCTGACAAGACTCACAGGTTGCCACGTAGTTTCGAACGGTTCGATGCATTCTCTTCCAGTAGAAGCGTTGTTTAACGGATGCGATGTTTTTTCGATTCCTGGATGCCCTGCACTTGCAATGTCATGGAGCTCCCATAGAATTGTGTTTTGCAATTCTGTCGCCTCTTGAGGAATGAAAATACGAGATTCTTCTCCATCTACCCAGCGAATAAGGTTTTCTGTTTCGAAGAATACAAATTTTGCGTTGCCTCTGGGTTGTTCAGGTAGGTTATCTCCTCCAAACCCAGCATTCTTTTGAGCTAATCGGATCATCGTTAATAGTGACTTTTGTTGCAGGCGTCGCGCCGCGTTCATTTGCCTCTGTTTCTGCTGTACAAAATCGATCGCAAAGTCCGGACGACGGCTCATTGCGTCTGCAACCGTGTTGGTTGTCCCTGGAATGTATCGAAATCGCAAATTAAACTCGGACAGCAAATCATACCATCGACAAATTCGACGGTTTATTTTCCTCTGCGTCAGGACACGCTCCAACGAATGATGATCGGTCTCCACTAAGCAACCTCCATCAAGTAAGTAAATTCTCCAAATGTTTAAGCAATGTACAATCGCTAACATCTCTTGCTCATGCGTGGGGTAATTTAATTCTGCGGCCTTCATCTTTCGGCCACAAAATGCTATAGGTCTCTCCACTCTGTTTTCTGTGTGCTGAAATAAAACTCCTCCCACAGCGAATCGAGATGCATCGGTTCTCATCCCGAACGGCTTAGAAAAATCTGGCAAAGCAAGAACTGGCGTGTTACACAACGCACCTTTTAATTCTTCAAACGCTTTGCGGTGCTCCGAGGTCCAGCTAAACGCCCTTTTCTTTTGAGACTTTACCAATTCGAATAACGGTGCACTCATTTCGGAGTACGATCGGCAGAATTTTTGCACGTACACCGTTGTTCCCAGGAACGATTGTAAATCTCGAACTGCTCGTGGCTCAGGCCACTCCTGTATTACTCGAACTTTGTCAGGATCAATCCTGACCCCATCTCGCCCCACAAAATCACCTAAGCACGGAATTTCAGCTGCACACAATGTCGATTTAGCTAGCTTCAGATACAATTTTTGTCACGACAGCGCTCAAATACTTTTCGCACTGCCGCTAGATGTGATTCCACATCCTGCTGCTTGGTAAAGACATAAATGTCATCAAAATACGTTGCAGAAAAATCTCTCAGGTCCGCAAAAATACCCTGCACTATACGGTTAAACGTTGCAGGAGCGTTGCTTAGGCCCATTGGTATCGCAATATACTCAAACAATCCATCGGGCGTTTGAAAGGCTGTAAAAGGAATGTCCTTTTCGCGCATCCGCAATTGATAATATCCTGATAGCAGATCGAAACAGCTCAACCAAAACGAACCGCTCATTCTATCAAAGATTGAGTCCTTGCGAGGCATTGGAGAAGACTGACGAACTGTACGCTCGTTCATGGCACGGTAATCGTGCACCACTCGCCAACCCACTGCCTTTTGATGCAAAATGTAGGAGCCGCGTGGGGAGACTTGCTTGGCCGAATTAGACCAGCTTTCAGCATCATTTTCGTCCATTCCCGAAGTGCTGATTCCTGGTTTGGACTAAGTCTCCACTGCTGTCTATAAACTGCTCCCGTGCCCTCTTTTATCTCCATCTCGTGCTCTCCATGGACAGGAGGTCCGACTGGCAATTCTGTTTTGAAAATCATTGAAAACTCTTCGAGGAGAGAGTATCCCGGATTATCCTTAAAACTTTCGAGGTCGGTATGCAGTTGACGTTGCTGCTTCTCGGTCGCGACTGCTGCCGACACCACTGCCTTCGCAAAACCTTGCTCTAATAGCACTTCCGCATACAATGCGTTCACCGTTTCAGGTGGCAGAATCGCCACAAACTCTACTTCTGGGTTTCGCATTAATTTGCGAGCTGCTTTAAGCGAAATATGCTTTGTAAATCCCCATCGAGCACAATAATGAAAGCTTCTTTCGGCCGGCCACTCGGGTGCCTTCTTCAGCTTGCTCGACTGGCCTACCTCAGCCCCGACAACGAACGACTGTTTCTCAGACGGTCGTGACCTACTACTCCACCGCCGTAGCTCCTGTTCGTACTGCTTCTTGCTGTATATCTTGTCTGTTTCCCAGTCGATAATTGGCACCATGGCTCGCTTCCATGGCACTCCCAGCATCAGATCACATTTGTTTGGAATGAAACAAATATTAAAGTCGAACACGAACGGCTCCATCTCATCTACTACGATTTTCAGCGGGAGAATTCTGTTCGGCACTTGCTCCGTCTTGCCATTCGCGTACGTCACCGCGAAGTGGCCAAGGTCAACGACGTCGTTCTCCCAGTGGTGTTTTCTTACAAATGCTTCAGTGATCCCGCAAAAGTCAGCTCCTTCGTCGAAAAACGTCTTACACCGTTGACGCTGAGCATTTTTCAGGCAAACGGTCTCTTTAATCAGATACTTTGCTGGCTTGTCAACCTTGCAGTTCTTCTGGAAGTAGATCCGATTCGTCGACTTTCCGGGGTCGAAGACCTTCGACTGCGAGGGCATGATGGCTTCGTCAGGTCTCGGGACGCCATCCCCGGGACCAACTAGTTTAAATCCGACTTGAAAGTAGCAAAGTCGGCTTGTAGTGAAGCGACCATTTCCAGCAGACGTTCGGTGCTAGAATGCGAAGCTTCCGTCGTCGAAGACGCGGCGTTATTCTTTTCTTCAGCCACTTTGGCTGCATTTCGGGGTGCATTTGCCAGCATTTATCTCGTGAATGACCTTGCTCTGTGCAGGACGTGAGCGTGCACCTAGTCACCTCAGTCTTCTTGTCTACGTTATTGTTGGGAGCGGATTTACGATTTTTCCCCATGTTCGGATCTCCAGTTCCTTTGTTATTGGAATTCTTTTTGTTACCCGGCTCCGCTGTGCTTTTGCGCGGGTTCATTGCTCGAGCAGCATCGACGAGGCCTTCTAGCGTCGTGTGCTGTTTGGTCTGCAGAAAATTCCTCAACTCTTGTGATTGCAGACCTTTCTTAAACAGGATCATTTTGAACTTCACAGATACCTCTGAGGTTCGCGAGAGGCGGACAAATTCCTCAATGTAAGTATCTAAAGCTCGAGAACCTTGTGTGCAATCAAACAAACGCGCCACTTGGTCCTCTTCACGAGATTTGGTCAGGAAACGCTGCCGCATTTTCTTCGCAATGCAACTCCATTGCCACTCACCGCTATACTCCTGCAACAGCCAGACTTTCGCCTTGCCCTTCGTGTGGCTCATCATCAATTTACCAACACGGGCGTCAACTTGCGGTTGCTTGAAAAATAATCCAAAAGCACCGTACCACATGATCATATTGCGAACATAGACATCAATGTCTTCGTTGTTCTCGCCACCAAAAATGGGTGTTTCCTTCTGCTTGAAGCTCTTAGTAATTCGTGACTCCAATTCATCATCATTATACACAGGAGTATTCGCGGGCATGGTTCCAACCACGTCCCATTCTGGATAAAGCTCAACATCTTCTCCAGCATTTGCTTCCACCCCTGAGATGTTTGTCACTGTTGATCGCAACTCAGCTACCTCAACCTGTTGCTTGTGTACCTCTGCGCGCATTTGCTGTATTTCAGCGTGCATGGTTCTAAATTTTTCGGTGTGATCCATCATTGTTGCACTACTCTGACTAGAATATTGTTGCATCTGCTCAATTACTTGTTCCAAGAGTTGTTGAGTCCGGGACGCTTGCTCGGAGCTCTCATGCTGACGGGTCTCCACTCGAGTTGCAAAATTCGCCACCGACTCTGTGAGTACAGTCTGATCCCTCTGTAAAACACGAAGAACATTCTCCCACCGGGGCAAATTCGTTAATAGATCGCGAACGTCGTCGACCTCTTGACCAGTAAGTCTCGGCGGCTGGGCTCCATCTTGGCCAGCGTTAAAGTCGTCGATTTCGACTCCAGGTCTGTCGTCCATTGTCGCTACGACTCGAAAGCTCTACAATGTTGTAAATATGGTAGCACTTACTCCTGAACAGGCCAAACGGCTAGAGCTGCTGTATTTACGGTAACTTTGGCGAGGAAGCGTGAGAGTTGGAAACCAGAGGACTTCACTACAAACTCTGGTCACGACGTGGACACTTGATAGAAAATTGTGAAGTAAATGTATTTGAACGCTGCTGTATGCCTTTTCGCTACGCGGCTCTCCGCTACGATATCTTAAACGGTTTTTTCTGAACGAACGGTGGAGGAGCCACCACAGGTCGTCCCTGTTCTCCTTCGCCATGTAGAGCTTGAAGTTATCTGCGTCACACGAGTTCTTCTCCCCAATTGCCTTCTTTAGGTCGGACACTCTCGAGCCGTCGTCGATCTTCACTTCGAACATGGTCGGCTCGCCGACAATTGCGCAGACGATCTTGGCCTTCACCGTCACCTCTTTGGTCATTAATTATACTGTACTGCGACCTGGCGAATTATGCAAAACTAAATTGAACACATTAGCATCCAGTTGAATCAACTGGACTATCAACCGCAAATACGGGTTCAACAAGGACCTTGGCGAACAACAAACAACGGCAAAAGCTGGGACCGGGCGCTTCAACCTAACGGTTTGATCATCATCAAGAATTCTTCTCATTAAGAAAGCTCCCAGACAAAACGAGGATGAACGACGACGCTCCTCCTCTGTGGTGGCAAGACCTGGACCGCGAAAACCCACCGCCTTGGGTCGTGGAGTTGGAAGCGACGATCACCAGGTCCTTCAACAGGTTGGACGATATGTTCGAAGAGATGAGGCGTGAACGTCAATTGTGGGCGCAACACGAGACTTCGGCCACGATGGAGAGAATTCAGCGTGCCTCAGAACGGGCGAGAGCACGCAGATACTTTGGATACAGACGCGCCGGTCCAATTGCTACAGCGCGGCGGGAGCGATCCATGCAGCGATGGATGCAGCAAAGACTGCAAGAACGGCTTCTGGACGCCCCATTGGAGCCCTATGTTCGGACCCACGCGGCCAACGGTCCAGGGATTCCTCGTAGACGAACTTCGGCCGTCCCGGACGCGATCCAAGTGGGGCAGACCATTCCGTCGCCGCCGTGGCCGCGAACCTTGCGGGAGGTGGAGGTGCTGACTAACCAGCAGATCCACGAGCTGGCCGTGATCATGAACTCGGATTTCGGCATTGAGCGGTGCGATGACATGGATATTCGTCGCCAGAAACTGCGTGAGTTTCTACAGCACCGTGATTAGTCTTGGCAATAATGGATTGTAATGTCTTCATACGTGAATACCTTTTTCACCCAGCTGTCAGTTGTACAAGTCAAAGCCCATCAAACTGTAGTCGTTTGCTATCGCAACCAGTTGGAATTTTGAGACCATCGCGGCAAGATGAACACGTACGTGTACGACTACGACCCTTGCCAGTCGTAGCTGACGCCGATGCACAACGATTGCTGGATGGATCGACTGGCGCTCGAGTTGCTGCGGGGACGCGGATGGACTTTGATGCGCTGAATCAAGCTATTGATGAGCGGAGACGACGAGAGGCAGCCCGGTTGAGAGAAAACGTGGTCTAGCAAGATGAGTTGGTGGCTGCGAGTGTTCGTGAAACCATGCTATTGCTTGAGCACGGTGCGGTGATGTACCAAGGTGCGTGTGGTGTTGGCGCTCCTCTCTACTTGACGCGGATCGTACGCGTGCTGACGGATCGACTAGACGAGATGCGGCACGAATTCACTCATCTGGCAGATCGTGTGGAAGCCCTGAGACTCGATATGGAAGATCAGGAAAGGCGGAGCTGGACGAGGAAATGGCCGAAACCGAGCATATACGTCTTGAAGTGACCAATATCGCTGCTAAGTTGCACAACCAAGGCCTGGATGTGGCGCGTCATGACCCCGGCTGGATCGCGGGCGCCCACCTACACCCGTACATCCGTACCAATGAACAGAATGGTGCTGGTATTCCACTTGGACAACAAGCTCTACCCGTCCCTGATGTCCAAGTCGGGAGCCGATTGCCAACTTCCCAGATACGCTTGAAGACATTACCGCGATGGACAACCAGCAGATCCACGAACTGGCCGTGATCCTGAAAACGGATTTCGGTATCGAGCAAGACGACCCCATCGAGGTTCGACGCCAAAAAGTTCGCCGCTATTTGCTTCACCGGATCTAGTCGGCGTGACCGCACCCCGCCCAGGACCACGAGGCGAGAGCAAGCTCAAACATCGAGATACTTACTATCCAAGACCAGAATATCTGCATACTGCTAGTTGAATTCCTCCAACATGGTAAGTTGAATTCGCGAAAACGTCGCGCGGTAAATAATAATGTAACATCCACGCAGATTAGCAATTTCGGAGTGTCCGGCGAGGTCGTTGGATACGCAAAGGTGGCTCTCATCGCCGTCACGGGTTTGCGTCGAAGATAACACGATATCCACGTGAACAGAGTAAACCCGAATCAATCTTGCACAGGTTGTATCTAGCATCAAAGTCCACAGACTGGCAGGCCACTTCTTAGGTGCGTTCTTGAGACATCCAGGTTGCTGCTGCTCGCCATTTGCTCGCCTAACTTGGTCACTTGGCCCATCATCGTGCGGACGGCGGGCATGCCAGACAAGTAGAACCGGACGAATCACGCCTCGGGTTGTCGACAAAATACTTCTCGAAGAAGGCTCAGAACTCGATCGATGGCACCGTTTTAAACTGTTGGGTAAAAGAAACTCGGCGGCAGACACATCAATTCGTATAATACCTCTTCCGGACATATATCCCTGCCCCGTAATTCCTTTCTTCTGCATGCTTCAAAAAGTTGTGTCGCTTTGGTCACCGCTGCGGGTTCTGCCCAGATCCTGCTTGGCCAAGCAACATGAAGATTTTCAAACGGTCCAAGTTGATGACGCAGTTACTGGAATAAACCAACGGGAATTTACACCTGCATGAACGAAAGACGCAACGAGATATTCACGTATGAAGACATTACAATCCATTATTGCCAAGACTAATCACGGTGCTGTAGAAACTCACGCAGTTTCTGGCGACGAATATCCATGTCATCGCACCGCTCAATGCCGAAATCCGAGTTCATGATCACGGCCAGCTCGTGGATCTGCTGGTTGGTCAGCACCTCCACCTCCCGCAAGGTTCGTGGCCACGGCGGCGACGGAATGGTCTGCCCCACTTGGATCGCGTCCGGGACGGCCGAAGTTCGTCTACGAGGAATCCCTGGACCGTTGGCCGCGTGGGTCCGAACATAGGGCTCCAATGGGGCGTCCAGAAGCCGTTCTTGCAGTCTTTGCTGCATCCATCGCTGCATGGATCGCTCCCGCCGCGCTGTAGCAATTGGACCGGCGCGTCTGTATCCAAAGTATCTGCGTGCTCTCGCCCGTTCTGAGGCACGCTGAATTCTCTCCATCGTGGCCGAAGTCTCGTGTTGCGCCCACAATTGACGTTCACGCCTCATCTCTTCGAACATATCGTCCAACCTGTTGAAGGACCTGGTGATCGTCGCTTCCAACTCCACGACCCAAGGCGGTGGGTTTTCGCGGTCCAGGTCTTGCCACCACAGAGGAGGAGCGTCGTCGTTCATCCTCGTTTTGTCTGGGAGCTTTCTTAATGAGAAGAATTCTTGATGATGATCAAGCCGTTAGGTTGAAGCGCCCGGTCCCGGCTATTGTCGTTGTTGACAATTGTGATCGTTGCACTTGTTACCATTGAAGCTCAGCCCCAAGTGTATTATAGTATGTAAGCGTTCTAACCCAGACATCTCGTCTTTCGGAGCGGACAGGTGTGTAGTTATAGAATTAAGTGCATCCTCTCATGAAGTTTTCACGTAAGAGGATGACGATTCACTTCTCTTTGGCTGCGAGGAAGTTCCTCTATATGGCTACATTGTGTTTACCACATCAGTCATACCTCCCGTTATAAGAACGTGTCTGATCTCTGCAGCAAACGGCGCCAATCATCCCCCATCACGATGGCGAGTCCCGTGCTGCGCTCGCAGTCGTTCGCCAACCTGGACGAGGTGGTGTTCAGCCACTTGCAGTGGACCGTGGCCGTCGACTTTGAGCGGCAGCAGCTCCGCGGCTTCGCCGAGTACACGTTTACGTATACAGGCACGTCCAAGACGCCCGTATTAACCCTCGACACGAACCATTTAACCGTCGAGAGCGTGACCGTGGACGGCCAGGAGACCAAAGACTACACCCAGCCGCGAGAGAGCCACCCAATCTTTGGGTCTCCATTGACCGTCCCCATTATCAGTCTGTCCAACACGGTACGCGTGACGTACACGACCCAGTCAAGCTCCAGCGGACTGCAGTGGTTAACCCTCTGCTCACGGCGGGGAAAGAGTACCCCTTTTTGTTCACGCAATGTCAAGCCATCCACGCCCGAAGTATACTGCCATGTCCGGATACCCCCGCCGCGAAGTTTACCTACGCAGCTACCGTCACCGTCCCAGATTGGTGCACGGTGCTCATGAGCGCCATCTCGCATGGCCATATCAAAACCAACGCCCACAATGGCACCATCAAGAGAAGTTTCCGACAAGATGTACCCATTCCGTCTTACTTGCTGGCGATTGCCGCTGGCGAGATGGAAAGCGTCGAGTTAAGTCCCCGATCGCGAGTGTGGGCCGAACGTCGCGTGGTGACGCGCGCAGCTCATGAATTTGCCCAAACGGAAGCTTTCCTGAAGGCGGCGGAAGAAATAACCGGTCAGGAATACCTCTGGAAACGGTACGACCTGGTTTGCTTACCGTCCAGTTTTCCTTACGGAGGGATGGAGAACCCTTGTTTAACCTTTGTGACCCCAACGCTACTAGCTGGGGATCGGTCCTTGGCGGATGTAGTAGCGCACGAAATTGCCCATTCCTGGACAGGTAACTTGGTTACGAATGCCACTTGGAGTGACTTTTGGCTGAATGAAGGTTGGACCGTGTGGCTCGAGCGGAAAATCGTCGCCAAGATCCATAATGACTCGAAAACGTACGACTTGAAGGCGTCGTTGGGCATGCGTGGGCTAGTTGAAGCGGTGCAAAGCTTCGGTCCAACACATCCGTATACGGCGTTAGTGCCGGATTCCGAAGGAGTCGATCCGGACGATGTGTTTTCGAGGGTTCCATACGAAAAGGGCTTTAACTTTCTCCACTATCTGTCGACCGTTGTCGGACAGGAAGACTTTGACGGATTCGCACAGGCGTATATTCAAAAGTTCAAGTTCCAGACGGTCACGTCCGAGGACTTTAAGGTGTTTTTCAAAAATACTTTGCCGACCGACCGGAGGCGCTGCGGAATATCGACTGGGACGGATGGTTCTACTTGCCAGGAATGCCTTTAATTGCGAGTAAGTTTGACACGACGATGATCCACCAGGTACGAGCGTTGGGCGAGAAGATGATGACGACCAAGAACGTCCAGAAGTGGACCAACACGGTCGAACCTCGGACGTTGAGGAAGTGGCCGGCGTCGCTGTGGATTCTGCTTCTAGACACGTTGCTGCTACTGCAGACAGGAAGCCACGCGAAGCTCTCGCAGACTCATTTGGATGCGATCGACCTGTTCGGTCATCGCCATCTCAGTACGACCCACAACTCGGAGCTGCGTTTCCGTTGGTTCACACTAGCGCTTCGTTCAGGTGACTTGCGTGTGCTTGACCGTACGGTAGCGTTTTTGAAAGAGCAAGGCCGCATGAAGTTTGTGCGTCCCCTTTTCCGAGATCTGTGTGCTACACTAGGTGTGGCTCAAGCTGAAGCCATTTTTGAGGACTGCAAGACGCGCTACCACCCGATCGCTGCCAAGATGATCCAGCGCGACATCGACAGTTTGAAAGCGTCCAAGAAGCACGAGAGTCCGATGTATACGAACGACTTTAGTGGAGTGTTCGCGCAGTGGCTGGGACTGCCTCAGGAGTACTCGAATTACTCGCCATTAGTGGCGGTTGCGCTTGGAGGGTTGACGATCGCGACAGCTGTGGCTCTATCTAAGCGTCACTGAGCCATAGCCCGGCAAAATGAGGTGCGTGCTACTCCCGGACCGTATCTCGTCGTCTAGTTTATTTTTTTAGTGAATGAACCTTCGGTTAGTTCGCTAACTGGTGAATTTTGTTGTGATTTCGACTTGGTGAAGAGATTTATTTGTCGTCTGCTGTTGATGGACTCTTTGCGCATCTCTGTGTCTGGGCTAGATGTGCTTTTATCAACGACCCTGGGGCTGATTTTGTGTGTAGAAGGGTGTCTCGAGGTGTGGTAGCGTCATTAAGAGCAAGTGCGTCGAGCTTGGATTCCATTCGTCGAATGGCTTTCCCGAACTCGGCCATCATCTCACTGTCGACGAGAGCTGGAGATTGCACCTCGTTACATGTGCACTTGGAGTCGATGCTTCTAGCTGTGCTGTCCAGCCTTCTGTGACTCTGATTGGAAGGAAAACTCCCGGTGGATTGCGTACCTGATTCACTCTCAGCAGTTAGTGTCGCCAATTTTGATTTTCGTCGGCGTGAAGTAGCTTGGGTCATTTCAATTACCCCAACTGGTAAGAGATCCCCACTAGTCCATCGAGACTTTTGAAGCGAACACGTGTGAGATCCGTCACTACAGGATGCCCCATTTGTTTTGGCACTTGCTAACACTTGGACTGCCACTTGACTTGTGATGTAAGCGATCATCATGACGCCCACAAGTGAGAGGAAAATGCTATACGCTTCGACTAGCGTGTCGCCTCCTTCACTTCCATTCCCAAGAAGACTTAACACAACTTGAAGCAAGTCTTGTGTGTACAAGGCTGCGATATCGACTGGCGTACCATCAGACGTAATTTCGCTCAATGTCTGTGCTTTCATCCTTGGAGAATTCAAGATGCAGCGAAGTATGCAAGCTAGGTAGTGTGCAAGGACAAGAACTTTCACAAACAGCTTGATCACCGCGGACAGAAGTGCGTGTTGACCTCCACACCACATTTTACTTGTCGTGGTTAGAACACTTTCAATTGCTCGACTCCAACAGCTTCTTGACAGACGTGGAAGCTCTCGGATCCAAATGAAGCGGAGCACACAACCAATAACGTATGCACCTTTGTTGGCGAGTATCAATGGACAAGGACCTTGCGCAAGACGTGTGATGCACTCTAACGGGAAGCAACCGAGTAACTTTGGAATAAAGGACCCTTTCACGTAACGCTGCGCGATGTCTGTACGAGCCCTTAGCAATTCTTGACGTTTGTCGAAAGCGGCAGTATTAAATCCGAGCAGAGTTGCCACCAACAGTACCAGCTCCATTGCCACGTTGATTGCTTGGAACGTTGTCGGGTCACTAACAACGAGGTAAACTGGTCCAAACGGAATGTAAACAAGCTGGAAACCGAGAACAACAAGGAGCAAGAACTCTCGCAGATGGTTCACAGGTCCGTCGGGATGAATGGGCTCCAACAGATCGGACACATGCCATCGGAAGCGTCGACGGATTTTCTTCATAGATCGAGAAAAAGAGTAACGAGCGGAAGATGCAGCGTTGGATCCCCTTCGGTAGCTATCATCACCATGGAGTCCAGCGACCAAGCGCATGCTCAATGGCTTCAAACCTTTTCCATGCTCTGCTTGCAGTCGTCGCTGTCGGATCTGCTCGACGAATTCTTCATCGACTATTGCACCTCTGTGTTGATGGAAACCTCGGGAAGCTCGCGGTGTTGGGATGTAAGTGATGGATCGGCGAGTAGCTCGTTTGTTTAGTTTCACTTCAAGTTTTCTGCCGTCAAGGGAATCCGAGGCTCGTCGAAACTTCAGTTTCGGGATCTGGTTTGGCGCAAGGGCACCAAGTTGTGGTTGTGGGAGATCCAGACCCGGGACTTGATCGTCTGGTTTGGGAATTACGACGCTTGATGCCAGTATTGGTCTTTCAGACATCCTCGTCGATTTCTTGTGCTCCTGTAGTTCAAGAATGTCAAGAATGGACAAGATGAAACCAGTCCGTCCAAGACTGGGAGTTCGTTGGGCGCTAAAGTTATACTCAGAGAAACAGGAAGGTGAGTGCCATACTTATCTCTCCTCGTCCTGGTTCAGCTTTATTTGTCCATCACAGAAAGGTGGAGACGGCGAGAATGAGGAAACCAGGATAAAACATGTATTTGGCCATGACACAACGAGTTGACCGTTGCGAGCAAGGTAGCCGTCTCATCCAATGACAGAATTCCATTGATATTTGCCGTCTCATTTTTTTCTACCTGCTTTGTCTTCACCAACCACGTTGGGCCGTCCCTCTTCTTCTTCGTCAACCGGAGCTGAAGCTCGTCTGCATCACATGTAAAGGTCTCACACTTCAAACGTCGACACTGTCGCTGATCTTCAATTCAACGCCCCCTCCCCCATTTGCCGACGATCGCAACAATCCTCGCTGTCGCCGACGCAAGTTGTGGTTGTTTGATGGCTTTTCTGACAATTTGTTGACGAAGGCTGGCATTTTAAAACGCATTTCAGAATTTGCTGGTGGCAATGGAGACGTCAGTTAGAGTGAAGACCACTTACGACACGGTCGGCACGTGAAAGTGTGCGATCAAGAAACGGAAGAGGAGACAATCATGTGTGATCCAGATAATCTCCAGCTCTACTTGACGACCCGGACATGGTTGGTGACAAAGAGTCAAGTGAAGAATGGAACGGCAAGTATCGGTGGACTCATGCCGCTGTGTGACACAACTAAACTCTTTCGCTCGGAACTGTCTGCGACGGACGTTAAGCGAACCGATGAGGAGGAAGAAAAAGCCAAGGTGTACTGAGCGTGCTGGTGGTGGATCCTAAAGGTGGCACTGCTGTGAGAACCCGCGTTTCTGCAAACAATGAAGACTTGGCTCCGAGACTAAAGAAGCAAATCGCCCACTCGGCTCTTAAGGCGGCGAAAAATGACACGCTTCTTAAATGTGTGTGTATGGATCCGTTTGATGCTGGAGAAGCTCCCTGGGTCAGAGATTGAGCTCGTTGGGCATCCCGATCGTCTCATTTTGCGAATCAAGTCACCGTGATGTTCCTGCCTCAGGTGAAGATGCTGATTGAAGTGAAGCGAGAGGTCACTGATGACGCTCAGGCTCAAGTCATATCCAACCTCATCGCTTTGGGTTTGCGCACTTGCAACAACGTGATGGCTCTGTTGACCGGTTTGAATGGTTCTTCTGAATCACAGAACGATCGGGAGCCACCCTCGCTGTCCACAACGCCATCCTTAAGCAGC
This sequence comes from Phytophthora quininea, assembly GCA_011947345.1. Taxonomy (NCBI): domain Eukaryota; phylum Oomycota; class Peronosporomycetes; order Peronosporales; family Peronosporaceae; genus Phytophthora; species Phytophthora quininea. The sequence goes on along the minus strand of JAAVTG010000200.1, from coordinate 10,319 downwards.
CAACAATGCATTTTAAGTGATCAAAAACTGGATTGGGCAGCCCCTCAGAAGCCTTGTTCGTCTTACAAAACATATACTAACAAACGTCGATGTTGAACGATACCTAGCGACTCGTCATTGTGCTTTCCGAGCACGTGCTCATGTCGGATTGCACCGACATGGAATGCAATGCTGGTGTCACGAACTTCTTGTACACGAATTGCTCACGAGCAGCTTCTTGGGTATCCATCCGGGTAGCGTCGATCATGCATCGCACGCAGAATGTCACTTTGCGTTGACTGAGTCGCAGATCAGGCGCAATAAAGCTGAGCTTCTTGGAGATTTTGCACGAGCTGCATACTGCTCCGAAGCACAACTTACAGGTGCAAACCGGTCCAGTCAGACGAGAAGACTTGACTTCCTTCATACAAGTCACACAGAACGGCTGGAACGCAGGCATCCCCTTCTCACGAGCGTTTGATTGGCGTTGTTCTAGAAGCCAGGCGAGTTTCTTCATCTGGCCGCAGTAGGAATACTTGAGTCCAGCCATCGTAGCTTGCACCATTCCCATGACTGCCATCACCCGAATCATGTCACCACCAGGGTCCATAATACCAGTGCCGCGGCAGTCCGTACGATCAGGTGCTTCTTGGTGAAAGATGCCGCAGAATGACATGTTGCCACGTACTCGACCAGGTAAATCGTGAACTTGTGGGAAGGTGACCGAGTGGAACAAGTGATACCCCACCTGTTCACCGTTCTTTAAGTACAAGATACCAGTACTCTCGACGTAGACGTAGTCTCGATTGCGAACAATACCGATCGACGCCATGGGGATATCGATCTCCATCCACTTGACCACCACCGACCGGAACGGTTCATCGACGGTTGGCTCCACGATAGTGGCGAGTACTGCCGCACCACTGAAGTCTTTGAGATACGACGACTTGATCCGCATTGCTTCGAGGGTTGGATTCACCAGACCAAACATATTCTCATCGAGCGAACCAGGTAGTGGTCCAACCATGAGCAGCTGAGGAAGTTTCGAGTTGGAGCTGGAGCTCTTACGCTCGAGGTACGAGGTTGTGGGTCCGGACTTTGTGAACTTCTTCCATCGGCCGAGGTCGACGGCCTTGTTGATGTTGAGATGCTCCTCATACTCTTCGAACTTGGCCATGACGAGTTTGTTGGTGATGTCGACAAGTTTGGCTCGATCTTCGGCGGTGAGGGTCAACTCCCGAAGGGGTTGATGGTGAAGCGGTCGTCGTCCATGCCAGCAAATTGACAAGTGAGTCGGTGGTAGCTCTTTGGTGTTGTGTCGTTGCGGGCAAGCACCTTCCAGCTGGTGATGTCTTTTGAAGCTGGGAGGACGACAGTAAGCATTGAAAGCAGCTACCAACATATGAATTGTGAAAAGCCCATCAGTGGAGCAATTGCTCCGTTCTGAGGACGGGATAAGGATGCAAAATCTAATCGGTGTGGAATTGAAGTGCTGTTCGTCACCGCACTCTATAATATACTTTCACAGAGGACTTCTTCAACACCAAAAACATTATATTTTGAGCTAAAAGATGTTCAACTTGATCGTGTGCTAAGTGAGCTTTCTGCGCTGACGTCCGAAGCGATGGACGAGCCGTATACACTGGACGGCACAGGTTTCTTGTAGACGAATTGGTGTCGGGCGGCTTCTTGAGTGTCCATCCGAGTCGCCTCCAACAGGCAACGCACGCAGAATGTCACTTTGCGCTGCACAAGCTCTTGGTCCTGAGCGATAAAACTCAAGGTTTTCGGAACTTTGCAGCTGCCGCAGATCGCTCCGAAGCAGAGTTTGCAAGTGCTGCTGGACTTGCCGAAACTACCGAGTTTGGACGGCTTGATGCTTTTCAAGCAAGTGACGCAGGTTGGTTCTGCTTTTGGTGCACCGCGTTGACGAGCTTCTGCGTGCTTCTGCTCTAGCAACCACGCGAGTTTCTTCATCTGGCCGCAGTAGGAATACTTGAGTCCAGCCATCGTAGCTTGCACCATTCCCATGACTGCCATCACCCGAATCATGTCACCACCTGGGTCCATGATACCAGTGCCGCGACATTCCGTGCGATCGGGAGTTTCTTGGTGGAAGATGCCACAGAACGACATGTTGCCACGTACACGGTTTGGTAGATCATGAACCTGTGGAAACGTGACCGAGTGGAACAAATGGTAGCCGACTCGTTCGCCATTTTGGAGCGTCAAAATGCCCGTACTTTCGACGTAGACGTAGTCTCGATTGCGAACGATGCCAATCGACGCCATGGGGATATCGATCTCCATCCACTTGACCACCACCGACCGAAATGGCTCGTCGACTGTTGGTTCGATGATCGTAGCCAACACCGCGGCAGCACTAAAGTCTTTCAAGTACGAAGACTTGATCCGCATCGCTTCGAGGGTTGGATTCACCAGACCAAACATGTTCTCATCGAGCGAACCAGGCAATGGTCCAACCATGAGCAGCTGAGGAAGCTTCGAGTTGGAGCTGGAGCTCTTGCGCTCGAGGTACGAGGTTGTGGGTCCGGACTTTGTGAACTTCTTCCATCGGCCGAGGTCGACGGCCTTGTTGATGTTGAGATACTCCTCGTACTCTTCGAACTTGGCCATGACGAGTTTGTTGGTGATGGCGACAAGTTTGGCTCGATCTTCGGCGGTGAGGTCAACTCCCCGAAGGGGTTGGTGGTGAAGCGGTTGTTGTCCATGGTCGTGAATGCACAAGTGATGAGTTTCTGCGAGAAGAAAGAAACTTTCCAGCTGTCTGGGTCAACAGACTTTTTCATAGAGAAAGGGTGCAAGATAAGACTTGAGAACTAATGCCTCTTCCGTCATAAGTAGTGATGTCGATGATAAGGTATTTATTAGGGCTTCAAACGCAGGTCAAGTGTGCGCATCTCACGAAGAGATGCTGAGAGTGCGGATCGATCTGGTTGATCGAATATCCGACGCGATGGACGAGCCGTAGACTCCCGACGGTACCGGCATCTTGTAGACAAATTGGTAGCGAGCAGCTTCCTCCGTGTCCATTCCGGTGGCTTCCAGCAGGCAACGCACGCAAAACGTCACCTTGCGCTGGACAAGCTCCAGGTCCTGAGCGATAAAGCTCAGCTTTTTAGAGACTTTGCAACTGCCGCAGACAGCACTGCAGCACAACTTGCAAGTGCTGTTGGACTTGCCGAAGCCGAGTCTCGACGGTTTAATCGTCTTGGAGCAAGTGACACAGCTCGGCTCTGCCTTCAGGCGCCATGTTTCCGAGAGTCGGTGTACTTCTGCTCTAACAACCACGCCAACTTCTTCATTTGTCCAACATACGAGTACTTGACTCCTGCCATTGTCGCCTGGACCATCCCCATAATCGCCATCGCTCGGATCATGTCACCGCCGGGTCCATGACCCCGTGCCACGACACTCCGTTCGGTCAGGGGCTTCTTGGTGGAATACACCGCAAAACGACATGTTGCCTCGCACGCGACCAGGAAGTTCCTGGATTTGCGGGAAGCTCACCGAGTGTAGAAGGTGATACCCGACACGTTCGCCGTTGTCGAGCTGCAGGATGCCTGTGCTCTCGAGATACACGTAGTCTCGGTTGCGAACGATGCCGATGGACGCCATGGGGATATCGATCTCCATCCACTTGACCACCACCGATCGGAATGGCTCGTCGACTGTTGGTTCGACGATAGTGGCGAGCACCGCAGCAGCGTTGAAGTCGTCGTTCAAGTACGACGACTTGATCCGCATCGACTCCAACGTCGGACTCACCAGGCCGAACATGTTGTCGTCGAGTGATCCTGGCAGTGGCCCCACCATGAGAGAGTGAGGGATCTTGGAGTTAAGACTGGAACTTTTCTTTTCGAGGTACGTGGTGGTGGGTCCAACCTTGGTGAACTTCTTCCACCGACGCAGATCGACGGCCTTGTTGGTGATCAAGTACTCCTCGTACTCGTCGATCTTGTTGAGTACCAGCTCGTTGGCGATCTCGATCAGCTTGACGCGGTCTTCAGACGTGAGCACCAACTCCTCGAAAGGGTTGACGGTGAAGCGATTACTGTCCATGACTTGAGTGCTGCAGAGTGAATCACCGAATGGGCTTTTGAACGACTGCTCTAACAGCAAAAAAAATGGACAGTACCAAACATACCAACGTTACTGCTTCCTCTCATGTGGATAAAGTTTGTCTTTGTTGAAGCACTTGCTCCATGTCATTACGACGATTTGCCACCGGACCATCTTCATGATCTAACGGATGTTTCGATGTTGGATAAGCTTGATATTCGGGACACCTTTACACCGAACTAGAGCCACTTACCGACGGCGAGTAACGATCAGAGCCACGGTAGCGACAACAAGAGCCACCGTCGCGTATCCTACGACATCGTCGGACACTCCGAGCCACTGGGAAATGGGACTCGGGGACGCAAATTTGACCTTCTTGCCCTTGGCTTTGGCCGCGCTATTGTCAATGTCACGCTGGATCATCTTGGCAGCGATCGGGTGGTACAGCGACTTGCAGTCGGCGAAGATCGTAGTGGCTTGAGCCCCCAGAGCAGTGCACAAGTCGCGGAAGAGCGGACGCACGAACTTCATGCGGCCCTGCTCCTTCAAGAACTCGATGGTTTGGTTGAGCATGCGCAGGTCTCCCGACCGCAGCGCTACGGTGAACCAGCGGAACCGCAGCTCCGAGTTGTGCGTGGTGCTCAGGTGGTTGTTAGTGAAACTGTCGATCGCATCTGAGTGGGCAGGAGTGAACTCGACGCCTTCCTGCTTAAGTAGGATCGTATCTAGCATCAAGATCCACAGACTGGCGGGCCATTTCTTCAGGGCGTTCTTGCTGACGCTCGTCCACTTCTCGGGGTTGCTACTACTCGCCATTTGCTCGCCCAATTTGGTCGCCTGGCTCGTCAGCGTCGTGTCGAACTTGTTGGCGACGGGAGGCATGCCAGGCGAGTAGAACCAGACGTCCCAGTCGATCTTCTTCAACGCCTCTGGCTTCTCGGCAAAGTATTTCTCAAAGAAGGCTCGGAACTCGAGCGACGTGACCGTCTTGAACTTGAACTGCTGGATGTAAGCCTGCGCAAACTTGTCAAACACCTCATGACCGCCCACTGTCGTCGACAGGAAGTGAAGGAAGTGAATCCTTTCTCGTACGGGATCGACGAGAAAACCTCGTCCGATCAATGCCGTCCGTGTTGGGCACCAGCGCCGTGTACGGATGTTTAGGACCGAACTCCTCCACGGACTCTACAAGATCTCGTAGACCCATAGCAGCCTTCAAATCGTACGCCTTGGGGTCGTTAGTAATCCGCGTTTGGATCTTCCTCTCAAGCCACATCGTCCAGCCCTCATTCAGCCAGAAATCCGTCCACGAGCGGTTTGTCACCAAGTTGCCTGTCCACGAGTGGGAAATCTCGTGTGCTACTACGTCTGCAAGCGAACGATCGCCAGCCAGCAACGTTGGGGTCACAAATCAAGCAAGGGTTCTCCATCCCTCCGTAAGGGAAACTCGGCGGCAGACACACCAGATCGTACCTCTTCCAGACATATTCCTGCCCCGTAATGTCCTCTGCGTGCTTCAGAAAAGCTTCTGTCTGCGCGAATTCATGCGCAGCCTTAGTCACCACTGCGGGTTCGGCCCAGACTCTGCTTCTCGGTCCCAAATCCACACTCTCCAACTTACCCGCCACAATGGCCAGCAAGTAGCTGGGGATGGGCACAGTCTGCTGGAACGACACTTGGTACGTGTTGTCCACGTTGTTGTGGTTCTTCCTGCCCTGCGGATCGGCAATTGCACTCATCAAGCAAGTGCACCAGTCCGGACGGTGACAGTAGCCGAGTACGTGAACTTGCAGGCTGGCGTATCCGGACACGGCACAATCGTGCGTGCATGAATGGCCTGGCATTGAGTGAAGAGATAAGGGTGGGTTTTGCCTGCAGTGAGCTCCTTGGAGAGCCACTGCAGCCCACTAGAGGCGGACGAAGTGGAGTAGTCCACACGGAGTTTCGTGGCGTGGCTAGGCACGGCCACAACAAGGGCATGGCCAAAGACTGGGTGTTCCTCCTCAGCGAGGGCGAAGGGCGTCTCCTTGTCGTCCACAAACGTCTTGGAGATGTTCAGGTGGTGGGTATCCAGCGCTACAATAGCCGTGGGGGACGTGGCACTGTGGACGAACGTGTACTCGGCGTATCCCTTGAGCTGCTGGGCGGGAAGTCCAGGAGATGACCCAGTTGAGGTGCTGGAACGTCACCTCGTTTAGGTTTGAGTACGAGTGCGAGTTGAGCGGACGGAGCGGCGCCATCTCGATCTTCTTGGAGGTCTTCTTCGTCTTGAGCAGGTTGGCAAATGAGGAGCTGCTCGTTTTTGCGCAAAAAGACCTCCGGATTAGAATGATACGCCAACATGTAGACGAATGCAACCTATCGTAAATCACGGCGAGTACTTCGCTTGCTTGTAGACGAAAACACACTCATCAAACAAGGACTGGTAGCACACGTAGCTTTTCTTTAAGCCGAGAAAGCTACAGAGAATTGAAAATTTACCAGCTACCGGTAGTCGAAGATTTCTTTTCTTCATGGAGGCTTATCTCGAAGTAGTGCAACCTTGCTTTTCTCCAGAATGCTAATTGCAACTCAAACTACACTGTATTGCTCCTGTTGCCGACTTGGTAGACTGTAGTGTACTTCTGTTTACGATGTATTACACCACACTATGGCACCTTGGATAGACCGCACCAGCTGATGTTACTACTTACCTCAACATGATTGAATATTTCTTTAGGGTCGGTGAATACTTTGTTCCATGCCAACTGGTCTGCATTACAACAATTGCTAACGGGCCAATCTTCTCCTCCATCTAACAAATGTGCAGGTTGGTCACCTACGCGGTTCGCCCAAAAAGTCATTCGACGATTACTCGACAACGCTCAAGTGGCAGCATGGACAGTAATCGCTTCACCGTCAACCCTTTCGAGGAGTTGGTGCTCACGTCTGAAGACCGCGTCAAGCTGATCGAGATCGCCAACGAGCTGGTACTCAACAAGATCGACGAGTACGAGGAGTACTTGATCACCAACAAGGCCGTCGATCTGCGTCGGTGGAAGAAGTTCACCAAAACAGGACCCACCACCACGTACCTCGAAAAGAAAAGTTCCAGTCTTAACTCCAAGATCCCTCACTCTCTCATGGTGGGGCCACTGCCAGGATCACTCAACGACAACATGTTCGGCCTGGTGAGTCCGACGTTGGAGTCGATGCGGATCAAGTCGTCGTACTTGAACGACTTCAACGCTGCTGCGGTGCTCGCCACTATCGTCGAACCAACAGTCGACGAGCCATTCCGATCGGTGGTGGTCAAGTGGATGGAGATCGATATCCCCATCGATCGGCATCGTTCGCAACCGAGACTACGTGTATCTCGAGAGCACAGGCATCCTGCAGCTCGACAACGGCGAACGTGTCGGGTATCACCTTCTACACTCGGTGAGCTTCCCGCAAATCCAGGAACTTCCTGGTCGCGTGCGAGGCAACATGTCGTTTTGCGGTGTATTCCACCAAGAAGCCCCTGACCGAACGGAGTGTCGTGGCACGGGGTCATGGACCCCGGCGGTGACATGATCCGAGCGATGGCGATTATGGGGATGGTCCAGGCGACAATGGCAGGAGTCAAGTACTCGTATGTTGGACAAATGAAGAAGTTGGCGTGGTTGTTGGAGCAAAAGTACACCGACTCTCGGAAACATGGCGCTCCGAAGGCAAAGCCGAGCTGTGTCACTTGCTCCAAGACGATTAAACCGTCGAGACTCGGCTTCGGCAAGTCCAACAGCACTTGCAAGTTGTGCTGCAGTGCTGTCTGCGGCAGTTGCAAAGTCTCTAAAAGCTGAGCTTTATCGCTCAGGACCTGGAGCTTGTCCAGCGCAAGGTGACGTTTTGCGTGCGTTGCCTGCTGGAAGCCACCGGAATGGACACGGAGGAAGCAGCTCGCCACCAATTCGTCTACAAGAAGCCGGTACCGTCGGGAGTCTACGGCTCGTCCATCGCGTCGGATATTCGATCAACCATGTCCACGTGCACACTTAGCCTCTCTTCGTGAGATGAACGCCGTCGATTGGTTTCTTCCTGCAAATGAAGCCCTGATAAATATTTTCCATTACTACAAAAGTGGCATTAGTATTCGTATCTTGCAAGAAATGTTCAAAGACACAATCTGTTGACCTTAAGGTGTCGACAGAAGGAAACATTCTTCTTCATCTCGCAGTACCATTCATCGCCGTCAAGGCCATCAATCACTTCAGTGCCGACCCCTTGGGGAGTTGACACTACGCGACGAACATCGCTAACAACCTCATCATGGCCAAGTTCGAAGAGCATCACCACCTCCGTACGGGGAGGAGTTCGGACCCAAACAACTGTCCACGGCTCTGGTGCCGATCACGGACGGCATTTGATCGTGAAAACGAACAAAATGGAATCAAGCATAAAGAAGCACATTAGGTTGCGATTGTCACGTTCTGGATTGAAGCACGGTAGACAAATTGCCCCGGATAACTCTTGTGTCCTTGCGTGGATCCGGCCACTCTAGTCACGGCGGTCGTTTCCACGGTAGTAGACGCTTCTTCCCCGCCCCGGCGCGGATCGTTCGCAGGTGGCAGCGAGGACTCATATTCCCCCAACGCGCTGGCTTGGGCGACACATAGCACGGCGATCGCCAATAGTTGGATGAGCTTCATCTCGATCTGGTTGGTCTTGGAGTTGTTGTTTCCCTATCGGCAGTGTCGAACGAAATCGAAAAGTGAAGGCACGTGGAGTCAAAATTGCGCCCGCTCGAAGATTGCGAATATAATGGAGACCTCGTATCTTGGGAATGCATTTCCGATCAACTAGCGTGCCGTCGTGAGATTAACATGGATTCTGTGCAAATGTTTTTTCCAGAAGTTAGTATTGGAAGAGTTGATGTTCGTGGTGGCGAAGCTCATTTTGGTCTTGATTGCCGACAGATCTTCCCATCCCATGCAAGACGTGAACTGCAGACAGCAATTCAAGTTCGATACGGTGGCGTCGATCGTTCCGCGCAATACATTCGCTAGCTTTATTGCGTGGACAAATACCATTGGAATTGTCCCATCACCGTTCATTGCGGCAACCCAGTCCATTGCTTACGGCGAGGATGTCAAGTTCGCGCGAAGAACCACCAAACCTTCGCCCTTCAGCAGGACGCGATCTGGTCCAGCAGCCTTCATGTCCAGTGTGATGTATCCACCACGAACCGGAGTAAACTGCTGCGCTTGAATCGTCGATTTCTTCAGCAAGGAGCTCCAGTATGGACCGAGTCCACAATGAACACTGCCAGTAACGGGATCTTCGTTGATGCCAACTTGCGGAGCAAAGAGCGGCTCTGGATGTCAACGCCTGGCGAGCTCGTCTTGGGCATTTCAGCGGTCACCGCAAACCCTCGCACGTCGGTCTTCCCAGCAGCACAAAGTCCGGCTTTAAAGCTGCGAAAGCTTCCGGAGTCACACGCACCAATAAATCCGTGGTGGCTTTCTTCATGTCGACGATGTCAGCCGACGAGATTCCCAAAGCGGAAGCGACCTCGTCCACTGCGATGTTGGGACCCACTGGCTCCGTTGGTTGCACAGGGAAGTCCATCAGTACCAGCAGTTTGCTTGTGTCTGGCTGAACCTCAAAGCGACACACTAAGACGCCACTCAACGTGTGGAAGTGAAGCGTCTGGTCCGTCGTCACCTTCCCAGCATCATGCAAAGCAAAAGCAGAAGATAACGTAGCGTGTCCACACAGCTTCACCTCGGTAGCTGAAACAACAACAAAAATTAGTCGCTAATACTTATTTTTCTAACAGGAAGAGGAAACTCCTTACCTGGAGTAAACCAACGCAAATCGTACTCAACAGTGTCTTCAGGCTTCAATGCATCCCTGGTACGTGGAGCGAACGCCGTCTCGCTGAGGTTGTTTTCCATGGCAACACGCTGCATCCATTCCGAAGCCCCGGCGTGTGGTACCCCCCAGAAGACAGCAACACCACTGCCGCCGGGTTGCCTTGGAAAGCTTCACTCGTAAACGCATCCACCTACAACACTTAAATCAGTAACAGACTATGAAACAAGAAGTCTAAAACTCCCTGACCTGGATCATCGTCGGACGTCGAGCAGCTTCGCAGTCAATGTCCAATTCAAACCACGGGTCTTTGCCATGATCCACCGGCGACAACCGCGTCACAGCAAACCCGCAGCTCACATAGAAACCCACCAAATGGGCCTTGGAGATGAGCATGATGCGCTTCACTTGGAGCTGCGAGTCGA